>PVLA01016749.1:0-19647 GCA_004027455.1 Hydrochoerus hydrochaeris
CAAGCTAAACCCAAAGCTCATAGAAGAGAGGAGATTGTAAAGATTAGAGCAGAAATCAATGCAATTGAAACTAAAAAAAATAAAAATAAAAAAATACAAAGAATTAATGAACCAAAAGCTGGTTTTTTGAGAGAATAAACAAAATTGACAAACCACTAGCTAACCTTATCAAGAGAAAGAAAGAAAAAAGCCAAATTCATGAAATAAGAACTGAAAAGGGAGAAATTACTACAGATCCCATAGAAATTCAAGAGATCATGAATACCTACTTTGAAAATCTCTACTCACATAGAGTAGAAAACACAGAGGAAATGGACAGATTTCTAGAAACATATGAACGACCAAAGCTCAACCAAGAAGATATAGCAATTTTGAACAACCCCATATCAGCTATTGAAATTGAAAATGTAGTTAAAAACTTACCAACAAAGAAAAGCCCAGGTCCTGATGGATTCATAGCTGAATTCTACAAGAAATTTAGAGAAGATTTGATTCCAGTACTCCTTAAACTCATCAATGAAATTGAGAAAAAAGCAATCTTCCCTAAATCATTCCTGGAGGCAAGTATTACTCTGATACCAAAACCAGAGAAAGATCCAACCAAAAAGAGAACTATGGGCCAATCTCACTAATGAACATTGATGCAAAGATTCTCAACAAAAAACTGGCAAATAGAATGCAGCAAATCATCAAGAAGATCATACATCTTGACTAAGTGGGGTTAATTCCAGGAATGCAAGGATGGTTTAACATACACAAATCAATAAATGTAATACCCCACATCAACAGAGCCAAAAACAAAAAACACATGGTCATCTCAATAGATGCAGAAAAAGCTTTTGACAAAGTCCAACACATGTTCATGATAAAAACCCTTGAGAAATTCGGAATACACGGTGTCTACCTCAACCTTATAAAGGCCATCTATGACAAACCAACAGCCAACATTATACTAAATGGACAAAAACTGAAAACTTTCACTTCAAAATCAGGAACAAGACAAGGATGTCCACTATCACCACTCCTTTTCAACATAGTTCTACAAACACTAGCCAGGGCAATCAGACAAGAGAGAGAAATAAAAGGAGTAAAGATAGCAAAGGAAGAAGTTAAATTATCACTATTTGCAGATGACATGATACTCTATATAGAAGACCCAAAAAACTCCATTAAAAGACTGCTAGAGGGAATAAACAAGTTCAGCAGTGTAGCTGGATACAAAGTCAATGCTCAAAAATCAATAGCATTCCTGTACACAAACAAAAAACTCACTAAGAGAGAAATTATGGAAATATTGCCCTTTAAAATAACATCTAAAAAAATGAAATACTTAGGAATCAACCTAACTAAAAATGTAAAAGACCTATATGCTGAAAATTATACTATGCTGAAAAAGGAGATTGAAGAGGATATTAGAAAGTGGAAGGACATTGCTTGCTCTTGGTTAGGAAGAACCAACATTGTGAAAATGGCCTTATTCCCAAAACTGTTATACAGATTTAACGCAATTCCAATCAAAATATCATTGACATACCTCACAGATCTAGAGAACACACTACTAAAATTCATTTGGAAACAGAAGAAACCTAGAATAGCAAAGGCAATTCTAGGCAACAAAAGCAAGGCAGGAGGCATCTCAATTCTTGACTTGAAACAGTACTATAAAGCCACAGTGATCAAATCAGCTTGGTACTGGCAAAGAAATAGACCTGAAGATCAATGGAACAGATTAGAAGATGCAAGCACAATTACAAAGACACTTACCCACCTGATATTTGACAAAGGGGCTAATATGTTCACTGGAAGAAGGATAGTCTCTTTAATAAATGGTGTTGGAAAAATTGGCTCTCTACATGCCGAAGACTGAAACTAGATCTATGCATATCACCATGCACAAAACTAAAGTCTAAATGGATCAGAGACCTCAATATTAAAACAGAAACACTAAATTTACTGGAAGACAAAGTAGGTAGAAGTCTTGGAGACATAGGGGTAGGCAGAGAATTCATGAACCAAACGCAAACTGCACAGGAAACACTTCAAAGAATCAACAAATGGGATCTCACATTATTGAAAAGTTTCTGCACTTCAAAGGAAATCACCAACAGAGTGGGAAATAATTTTAACCAGCAACCCCTCAGACAAAGGACTTGTGTCCAGAATATATAAAGAATTGAAAAACATCAAGCTCTCCAAATTCAAAGACCCTCTCCAAAAATGGGCATCTGAGATGAACACACAGTTCTCACAGAAAGATATACAAATGGCAAATAAATACATGAAGAAATGTTCACCATCACTGGTTATTCGAGAAATGCAAATTAAAGCAGCATTGAGATTCCACCTTACTCCAGAAAGAATAGCTGCCAAGAAGAAATCAACTGATAACAAATGTTGGCAAGGCTGCGGGGAAAAAGGAACACTGCTCCACTGTTGGTGGGAATGTAGACTGGTGCAACCATTATGGAAATCCATATGGAGAATTCTCAGAAGACTAGGATTGGAAGCCCCATTCAATCCAGCTATTCCCCTCCTGGGTATTTTCCCCGAAGAACTGAAAAGTTCATATCACAGTGACATATGTGCACCCATGTTCATAGCTGCACAATTTGTGATAGCTAAATCCTGGAAACAACCAAGATGCCCATCAACTGCGGAGTGGATGAAAAAGATGTGGCATTTTTATACAATGGAATATTACTCAGCTATAAAAAGGATGATCTTGAGGCCTTCATAGGCAAATGGAGACAACTTGAGACTATCCTCATTAGTGAAATAAATAAGAATCATATTTATAAATATCATATTGTATCTCTAGTGTAAAAAGTAAATAAGAACTACAAGAGTAATAAAACCAAAATGTATAATTGCTATTGTAAAAAAGAGAGGAAAAGAAAGTGCTCTAAGGGATATAACTGCATGTATGTTTGAGTGTATAAAATAGATGAACATATGGCTTAATCTTTGTTGGATCTTTGAGCAGAACTGTTTGTAGTCTGACTGTTTGAATATTTACTATGTACCCTTTAACTTTGTAACTTGAACAACTACATCCAGGGTGACAGTATGTAATTTATAAATTACTGATTTCTTAGTGGGGCTTTTTCTCACTCTCCTTTTTCTTTCTTTCTTTTAGAATTCTGTATTGTTGCTACCCTTTTTTCTGTCTTGCTTTTTTTTCTTCTCTTTAAATAAAATTTAAAACATTTTTAATAGCTATTGTAAAAAAAGAGGAAATAGGAAGCACTATAAAAGATATAGCTGCATGTATGTTTAGGTGTGTGGGATTGATAACCATATTTCTAGGTTCTTGTTGGACTGTTGAACAGATCTGTTTGCACTCTCACTGCTTTAGTGTCCATTTTGTGTGCTTTAATTTTGTAACTTGAATAACTATTTCTAAAACAACAATATGTAATTTATCAACTAGGGATTTCTTACTGTTTATCTTCTTTTCTTGAAATTCGGTAATATTTCTACCTTTTTCCTGGTTTTTTTTTCTCTTTAAATTAAAAAAAAGATTAAATGAACTAAGCCAAGAATATGAAGCTAATGTACAGTAGACACATAAAAGTACATTTCTCTCCCAACTCCATCTCCATGGTAGATGTGTATTTCTCATTTTTCACATTTCTTATATGATTAGTGCTCATAGTAGGCTAAATGCAGAGTAGTCACATTGCAGGATTACACTTCAAACCTTCCCAGATCATGCTGGCTGGAATAATTTGGTCTGTTTTGTAGTACACATTAAGTTTACTCCAAAAAACATTTATAATGTTTGGTTCTAGTGGGAGCTAAGACTAGAAAATGTATTCAACATGGGCCTTCATCTCAAGGAGTTCAAGTTTAGTGAGTTATTCCTTTGGTGACTCATCCCTGTGGAAGGAATTTTTTAGGAAATTATCCAATGGTATGGTGAGTGAGGCCATTAAACTTGAGTGCTGCAAGAACACATTTTTACAGCTAAGTAATTTCTTCAAGAGAATACTTTGCAATCCCATCAGGACTTTAGGCAAACACTGACACCACAGTTCAAATCAGGAACCTTATTAGAAGAACTATTTAGGGAGAAAACATTTTATTCTATGCTCACAAAACTGTGTTTTATGTTAGTGAGTTGGTCCTTCAAGCATGACACAGACGAATAGATTTAAAACAGGATCAAAGGTTTAAAAGATCCCTGTTTATACACTTTTATATAAACCTCAGCTATTAGGAAATGACAGCCCTGGTTGTGATACAAGATGAGATTATTTAAGGCAGCAAACTTGAAGCTTAGAGGAAAGCGATCCAGTGACAGATACCTTAGACTATGGCTACAAGTCATCTTCCAAGGACAGAATGTCCCACCCTCATAGACAGCACAGTACTGAATCAGTAACTATGGACAAACACAGTGACCCAAAGATGCAGAATGGCAAGGAGACATGGAAAACTCAGGCATGCCTTAGATCATCAAGATTAAGAAACTCTCTAATTAAAACTGAATTGCAGTGGTTCAAAAATAAATTTTAAGTAGAGAAGGATTAGGGAGAAACCCTCTTGCTAATAATACTGAGTATTAGTTAAGGTTCTCTAGAAGAATAGAATCAATAGAAAGCATATGTATAAACATATAAGGAGATCTATAAGTAGGATTACAAGATGAAAGGCAGGAGAGTCCACTATGGCCATCTGCACTGGAGAGCTGGAAGATATTGCAGCATTTACCCTAGAAGATAGAAGCCAGGAAAAAACTATCAAGGTTACAACACCAGTCCAAATTTGAAGGCCTCAGAGAGAGCTATTAGTGTGAGTCTGCATGGAAAGGCTGCAGAAACTGGAAACTGCAGCTCTTCAAAACAGTTGCATTTTCTTCTTCCCATTTTTATTCTATCCAGGCTACGAACTTATTGGTTGCTGCACCCACAACTGGGTGGCTCTTCCCACTTCAGATTTTTGGTCTACATGTCAGTTACCCACAGACACACTCAGAACTGTACTTTATTAATCCACCAGGTGTCTCTTAATCCATTCAGGTTGACATAGCACAGTTAACACCCCCATATTGTCACTGTCACTGTCACTAAATACCTTTCTCTCTCCTGTACTCCACACTCCAGGGTTAGGAACCATTCCTTTATTCCTTCTTGTATCTGTAATGAAAAAATATTATCAAGGCCTCAAGTTGGGCAGGCACTGTGCAAGGCATTTCACACACAAATGTGTCTTCTATTACAGCTACATCCAGAATTATATATTGCCACTAGACTAATTTTGAAGATATGGAAATTAAGACTTATGTAAAGTAAGGAAGGGCCTTCCCATATTCACTAAGAGCTAAGTAGAAGAAAAGGTATGTCAACTCCAGTGTGTGATGACAAAGTTCTCGGGTGTTCAAGTTTTATACATTACCCCTCCAACTGGTACTTAGATTTTAAGTTATTAAATGCTCTTGAAATGAAAAATTTTTTTAGGTTTAAGAAGCTACAGTTCTAACGGTGAGATTTCTGCTGAGGTGCAGTGATAACAGAAGCACCTGGAGGTGAGATGAGCAGTAGAAAATCACCGCAGTTGAACTCAAATTATATCCCATAGGTGGCTAATGTGGTCAAGTCACAGGGCTGGATCTAAGAAAGTAGTTTAGAACTTGAGGCTGAGCCTCAAAGTGGTATGGTTGAAAGAGAATGATAAGGTCAGGCAAAAACTGTCTTGAACTTAACCTCAGGAAATGGGAAAAGAATGGGAACACATACCAGAACAGGAATAAGACCTGGATATGTTGGTGCTAAGCTGTCCTCCTCCCTAAAATGTAACCTATGACTTTATTATTCATGAGCATAAATGTTGCCTAGATTATTTTCAGTTTTTAAAAAAGTAATTGACCGTATCTTTTTCACCATGTTAATACAAAGCTATTATAATCTCACTTCCCAGTGGTCTTCTAACTGCATGGTTATAGTCTCTGTACACTTACTCTGAAATTGTTTTTCTATTGTTATCTTACATTACAGTCACAGCGTAATGTCATGTTTAAAGGTTCCCCCTACACTTGTAATGAAATCGTTTTGCAGTGCAGAATGGCATCATATTGGCACTTTAAGCAGGGTATCCATCACCCTGTATTGATAGTTTTCACAACAAAACACCCTATTTTAGTGTCTGTGAAAGTAAATAGCTGTTGCCAGTGATCTGTTCTTCCATTTCAAACTTAAATGGTCTCATCTGTTTTATTTTACCTTGCAATTTTCACACCCACTGTGGTATGGGCCAAATTTATACTGGTTGCTTTCAAATGAGGACTGTCATTCCACTGGCTCATAAAAATGTTTATATGACAAGCCACTTATCTGTTTTGCTTTGGCCTTTGTAGCATAGATAATTCCGTATGGTCTGATAATCAATATACTTTGGCCACTCCATTTGTAAGACTAATGTAGATAAGTCATCTGCTAATTAAAATCTAGAAGGAAATTATTTGGTAAGTGTTTTTAAATCAAATGAAATGGAAATCTAAAAGTGACACGTGTACTAAAAATTCATAACATGATAGTAACAAACATAAAATTTCATCTTCAAATGGTCACATATGAAAATTTTAAACGGTGTTTTAAGGCAAAATTTCATGAAAAGTAAGAGATTTAAGGACAAAATATGTGTGTTGTATTGATTATTATAAAGATCCAAGCATTTTATTTAATTTTTTTTAAAAGAACATCACCATCGTTGGTGGCTAAATTTGGAAAAGTTAATAGTTTGGTTCAAAACTCTCTTTCAAAAATTAAATATTACACAACTCAAGTCTAATACAAACAGACTCAGTCTTGGAAGTCAGCCAGAGCAGTGTGAGTCTCCTGACAATAGGCCTCACTTTTGAGATTTTTCTATTCTCTGCTGTTAAAAGAGCCATTACTGCCTCCAACACAACTCCTCTACCGCTGTCTTGACAGCTCTTCATAGGTCAAGCTAGAAGTTAGAGGAGCATAAAAAGTATAACAGTGAAAATTTTTCATAATAAAAGATTTCTGCTAACATTTTCAAACTTAAAGAAATTTTGATTCAATTGGAGCCGGGAGGCAATGGTTCACTTAAGCCTTCAATTTATATAAAACTACTTCCCTGTCTTTAGAACTTGACACAGATAATGAGGCTGAGGCAACCAACAGATCAGTTGGGTCCAAGTGTTAAATACCACAAATCTGCTTGGGTAAGGTGTTTGTGTTTGATCTGATATTTAAATACATTTCTGTCAGGTAATAGGTGATCGCAGCTGCAGCAAAGGTTTTTGTTCTTGGGTAACCCAAGGTACTCCAAGAACAGATAATAAATTCCTTTAAATCCCCCCACAAATTTGAATTCACTTTATTTAAAAACCAATTATTTGATCTCCCCAAGAGAACATGACATGAGTTGAAAAACCAAATTAAATAAGAGATAAGGTTAAGAGTCACCACAGAGTCCAGTCCAAACACTGCTACCTTGGTGTGAAGACCTCACACCTCTCATTTCAATATTGCATTTGAAATAAATCTTTAATTAAAACAAAAATGCATATTTGAATGACCACACATGAAAAACTTCACTGTGCTTTAAAATACAAAATTAATTTCAGGTAGCTGAAAACTATGGTGGGGGGGCTGGCAGAAGGGCATCACTACACATTTCTTGTCTCTGAATTTCTCTGCCTTGTAGCTCTGATAAGCATTTAATCTGCTTGTAAGCAGTGTCCTCTCCAACTCATAAAACTAACTGATAATCCCAGACCACTATAGTTTTCAGAGGCTCAGCCTCTCATTTATGAAGGTTGACATTGCCCTCCCTGCCCCCTTCACTGGGAAAATTTAATCCAGTCGATCTAGACTTTCACCTCACTGTACCCTCTACAACCGCTGTGTGTACCAGATCACACATGCTGACACTTCCTCCAGCCTCAGAGACTAAGGTAAGCTTGCCCTTAAATTTTATCTTCCTCTAGGATTTCATTGAATCTGGAGAACTCTCTCACACATACATACATCCCAAGTCAACTTCTCTCTCCCTACTGCCTCCTCTTCAACCTACAAATACAATGCCATTCCCATGACTTGGAAACAAGATCACCCCTGACCCCATATCTGCACCAAATGATAACACTGCCTCCTCCCTTCCCATACCACATCTCCAGCTAAACTTTCCATGGAAGCAGTATCCATTCATTCCCATTCACCACTCCATCACAGCATCTTGTACACTTTACCTCATCATTCTGTAGGCACTGTTATCTTAATTCTGTTAATAATTACTTCCTTCTTAATAAAATTTTCTTTGATTTCAATTCAATCATCCTCCTGATTTCCTTTAATCCACTCCGATTATGCCTTCTCCCTTTTTGACATGAGAGTCTGTTTTTCTTTCTACTCCTTCAGTGATGTTTCTTCACCTTCTGAATGTTATTCCTCCATATTCCTTATGTGACATTTCTGTGCTTGTAATTCAACCACTTAATTTTGGATGACCTTGTCCCTCAAATTCTGATTTAGACATCACCTGACCCACTAATCAACTTTACCTGAATGTCCTGTTGGCATCATAAACTTAGCATGTTCAAAATGGCATTTATCAATGTCTCTGAAATCTCTCTCTTCCTCTTGTATTTTCTTTATGATTGGTATCACTGAAATCACATGAGGCATTCCAATTACACTCTTAGGAACCACCTTTGACTGCCTACATCATTCTCTACATCAACCAAGCATTTTTGACTCAGTTCAAATTTCATTGTGAGAATCACAGTGTCCTTTCGCATCACTACTGATTCTGCCTTAGCTTAAACCCTGGCAATTACCAGCCAATCTACAGCCAACAGTCTCTGAATCTCTCCATTTATTTAACGTAGAAACCACCAGAGTGATATGCCTAAAGGAAAACTCTAACCACATCATCCCCCATCTTACAATCCCCTAATTGCTTCCTTCAGTGATTTTCCAAGTCCCTTCACATTCTACAATTTGCATGAAAAACTCTCTGCCTGCATTGATCTCTCCAGATTCACCTTTCACTTCCCCTGGCTCCTGTTGTATGATCCAAAAACACATCATAGTTTCTCACAAACAGTATACAGCTTCATGCATGTATGACTTAACTTGGATTCAAGAAATTATCATAGGTTCCTTTCTCTATATTGTCTTTGATTTACAGATCAGTGTGGGTAGCTGGTGGGCTTCTTCAGACTATGTACTTAATTATCTCAGCTAAATGGACATTATTAAAACATAGCTAGGGAAATAAAAGACAGGAAACGATATGAAGACAACAGAGAACCAGGCCTAAGGAAGAACCAGAATATCACACAGCAATTCAAGTAGGGCAATAGTAATAGAAAACACTCCCCCTCCACTTCTACAGTTTCCCTTCCAGAAGTCCCTAATGCTCATGACTAATTTGTTCTATCTTTACAATAGGCCAGCTGTGGACAGTGATTCAGCTTTACTGGTTTTGCCATGATTGATGTCTTTACTATTACCACATTATGGCTTCTCTTCTTTCTAATTCATGGATGTTCATTGTCTGATCTCTTTCTGTTTTACACCCTTCCTACTTTATCATTTCTTGTATGACCAGAACCGAAACTTTCCACAAGAGAGGATCAGACTGGTCAGGCAGCTGCTATGCATGTAGACCATGCATACCTCTTTGAGCTTTGCTCTCCTTCGTCATTCCATAGTCCACCTTGAGAAGGTTTCTTTTCCTGAGTGTGAGAGTCCTATAAACAAATGAGTATATTCTGAGACCTCTCAAATGGGAACAATTTAACTTACAGAAATTTTCCATGACTTGTAAATTCACTTTTTAAATCCTCGTACTCACACCATCACAGTAGCAGTCACCTTTCCTTACTAAGCATGTTCTGTATGCCAAATCTTTTTTCATTCTTATAACAATCCTAGACAGCAGTCACTATGCACGCCTTATTGAGACTCTGCAGGTAGTTAGTGGGTTCAAGGTTGCATAAGTGCCTAATAAATGGAGAAAAAGTTCTAATCACAAACCGCTCTGTGCCTAACACTATTTCCTCGGTACCTTGCTAGATTCAGACTATGTTTCTCCATCCACATGTCTTCATAACAGACAACTCTGGAATAACTGCTGCTTTGGAACTTCTCTTATTCTTCAGTCATTTCTTGTTCACTAGAAGAATACAGTTGCATTTTTTGACATAAGTTGAGAAGAACTTCCTCTCAGAATTCCTGTCCGTATCATGCTTAGTCAAAAATTGATCAAAGTTTAAAACTGGCAGAATGATATCCTCATTAGTCCAGCTCTTCTCTCACTGAAAAGATGTCTGCAGTGTAGAAATAGCCCAGCAGCAATTTTTCCTTAAAATGAAACTGTATATTAAATATACAAATAGGCTGACATCCAAGTGACTTTTAAAAAAAAGAAAAATGAATGTGGAGTTTTAACTTTTATTGACCGAGTAAAAGGATGGAAGAGTTCATATTTTTAATAAATGTATATAGGATAGAAATGTTCACTTGCACAGAGTAGCAAAAATATGTGCTACAGTGTGACTACAAACAGGCCTTCTTTTTTTCTTTTTCTTTCTTTTTTTTTAACATGGAATTTATGGCACTAAAAAGTTAAAGGCTACACACACACCAGCTTAACCCAACTCAAACACCACACAGAGGTGCCGAGCTGAAGGGAATTCTTTGTCAATTCAGTGTGCTATACAACTAAACACAATTTCCAACATTATACTTTTGCCCTTTTTTTCAAATTGCATTCACTACCACAACTGCCCTCTTCTGTGAAAGGTGAGAGTAATAACACTTCTTCCTTTAAAACAGCAATGGTATTACCTAAAAGAAAAAGGCAAAATTTGCAAATTTTTCTGGAATTCTCAGTGGAAACCAAGCTTTATTCCATTTGTCCCAAAGCTGGCATCTCCCAAATCACCACCTGGGGATAATAGTGTGCAAATTTTTACATTAAATAAACTTAAAGCATTAGAACTGATGCAAAGTACTATTATTCTGACATACTCTAATTTGAAAAGGGTAAATCAATTTAAACCATTTTTGTTTAAAATCAGCTTTTTAGGCTGTATACTCATAGTGGTTGCCAAGTTTCAACCAAAGTGAATGTTAAGGTCTATGTTATTAACCCTTGAAAAATGAGCTCTATCATGGAAACAATGACAGACCTGGGCACTATCAGGTGCAACTGCTGAAGCTGACAGTCAGTCAAGTAAGAGTAATGCATGGCTTCTTCATATGCAAATCACATAATATGTGCTTACCTTTAAAGGGCAATGTCAGATTACTGTAAAAGTGTTTAGATATAAATACCTTTTTTAAGAAACTGAATTCATTTATACTGAACTCTCTATGGTTGACATACCATGATAAATCACCTCATTACACAGGAAGCTACAAATATGGCCATTGAGGATGAGTGTGATCATATAAGACTGTTGGAATTCTACTATGTCTTGCAATGACTCTCAAAAAAAGATACCTGTAAGAGCACAGTCATAGTTTTCCTAAGAATTAGTGCTTCACACGTAAAATTTTATTCAAACAAGTTTTGTAGTACTTACATTTCCTTCTTTAAATAAAACTACTGTGGTAAATTTTTCAAGGCATTGTCCGTGAATTAAAAAACTCTTAAGTCTCCTCTGAAACATTTTGCAAAGATTAGAAAATATTGACTGATATATTTGTATCCTGGAAGGTATCACAAAGTGGCCTTCTGGGGTGCTGAGGATATTTTAAGTCATAATTTAATGAGTGGGGCGGTACATCATAATCTAATAGGGGAGGGGAGGTCATCGAGCTATGCATTTAAAATATTTACACTTTATTCTATGTAAATCATTTCTCAATTTTATAAAAATTTGAAAATCAAACCAAAATAAAAGCACCCTAAAATCCTGAAGTCATGTTATCAATGACAGCTCCTAGGCAATGCAAACTTGCAAGTATCACTCCCAGATCAGAAATTCATGTCCTGTTCACCAGCTCTTGCCTCCTAAATCCTTTTTTAATATTCCTGTGCAAAAATGTCAAGGAGGAATTCTTCCTGGTGTGAATTTACTATTCATATCCAGAAACATTCATACTAAAATGATATTTCCAAAAAAGATTGCAGTGTCTTCACAGAGAAGCAAGATGAGAAGTTGTGCAGACAGCTGGCAGGAGAAAAGGACAGAGAAAAAGAAAAAGGAAAATGTTCTGAGTATACACAGAGCCAGGGATCAAAGATCCCTGGATTTTCTATCCTCTAGAGTCCCCACAGGCTTCTTGGTCCTCGGTTCACCCTTCTCATAATTATTCATAATCTTATCACCTGTGCCTCTCACACCCAGTCTCTCCTGCTCACTCACCTGGTATAGGATAAAAGAAGCTAAGGCTTCCCCAGCTGTGCCATCGGCCAGAGACAAGAGGGGCTGTTACAATGGCTCAGTCTCATGTTTAAAAATCAAATTGCCCATTTGATTTCCAATTTATTTTCAAGTTAGAAACTTTTCTGGCCCTTGGTAAAGAAAACCCAAAGCATATTCAATATCCATGTTTATGCAGTGCACAGACACCAGAGTATAAGGCAAATGTAGTTTCCATAGCACACGTCGTTCCTTATTTAATTCATCTAGCCCGACAGAGTTGGTAAAAATGAATGCAACAGTAGTAATATTTCATTTAGGTCCACTGGCATTTCTCATGATGTACATTAAAAGATGTAATATATATTATAAATGTGAGAGTAGGTGGATACACAGAAATGCATTTCACTCCAAGGTACATTAACAGAATGATAAATTTCATGTATTAAATCTACAAGAACCAGAATACTTTGAGTTAAGACATCTGTACAGAATTAGGTGCCAAATGAAATGTCAAAATCAAATAAAACATTCTTTTATGAGAATCATAGGATTTTTAGAGCTAGAAAAAATCTTTGAAATCATCTAGCCAAACTTGCTCATTGACAGATATTTAACATGAGTTTTTAAAAGATTAAAAGGCTTGTATGAGGTCACACACCTACTTAGCAGAAAAGCCACAATGAGAACCTGTGTTCTACAGATGAAACATTCTTCCCACCACGTCATTATCAGTATCTGCTGATGAAGCGAACGTGCACAAGGGCCCACTGCACTAGTCTCAGGTGGTCATTTCACTATGTCCATAGATGCTCTCTCCGATACATGCTCACAATTCATGGCACTTCTGCTAATGTGTGCAATTTCTTCTCTTCTTAAAGACTGTAGCTGGAACCAAATTGAAGTCTTTAGATCCTAGAGTACATAATTCAAATCCAGTGATGGAGTTGAACACTGATTGTTTATATTCTATATGGGTATGTGCACAGGCCCAATTATCCAAAGAAGCAAGATCAAGATTGTGTTTATTTAATACAGTATCTCCTTCATAACCGAACCAATTTAATCTAAAACCTGAAATTAAAGATAAATACTACAACTCAAAATGTCTCAAAACAAATCTAAGTCTATTTCAGCTATTTTCCAAATCTATGTCCTCATTCACCCAAGTGTCAAGTGACTTCCCAGTCCCAGAGCACTCGGGGGCCACAAAAATGATCCAAACTAAATCACAGATTTAAAGGATTTTTAAGATAAATCTCATCTCTGAAGAGAATATGAACAGAACTACTGTAATACTTCACTGAAATATCTGGCATGAGAATCAAAGACCCAGTTGAAAGGCAGAGAAAACATTAAAACAAACACCCAGTGTTGTGCAACTTGCCTTTAAGAAATTTTTTAGTAACACAAACCTCAGTTGATTCTTCTGTGTAGCAGTATAAAAATCAGCCTGTGTCTGTCTCTTGGCTGAAATGTGACTTGAAGCCCAATATAAAACCAATAACAAAATATAGACTCAAAACAGCTTTTACCACAAAGATAATAAAATAGTGCAGTAGTAGGAGACGGCTAGACTGGGGTGGCTGCACATGCCTGTAATCCTAGCACTCAGGAAGCTGAGGCAGGAGGAATGCCTTAAATTCGAGGTCAGCCTGGGTTCCACAGTGAGTTAAAAGTCAGCCTGAACTACGTTGTGAGACCCTGTCTCAAAAAAAAAAAAAAAAGTAGTAAATGGCTAATACAAATGATCAAAAGAGTCAATGTAAATATTTGAAATTAAAAATTACCAAGGAAATAAAAAGACTAGAAAGTCAAGGTTTACATAGGACAGGCTGCCTTTTGTTCGTTTGTAGATATATGCAGTTGAAAATCATTGATAGCACTGCTTTGGATGCTAGTAAAATTCCTGTCAACTGTTTTATAAAGATAATGAACCTGTATGTACCTCACTGAACAGGCCTGCTATTAAATCTTCCCTAAAAAATTGGAATGAGATTGTTGGGGTGTTCTGTGAGCATTGTAAACTTTGCCTGTACATAGTTAGGAATTTTAATCACCAATCCCAAAATTATGATTTCACTAAGTGAAATATAATAGAAACCAACGTAGTACACATGCCATACCACCATTTTTTAATCTACCTTATTTTTAAGATTTCCTTTGTTAGAAGTAGATTTGGGGAAGAGGAGTATGAAAAAAAAAAAAAAAAGGAAGCTCAGATGACAAATGCCCAGCCTTGACAACCCAATCACAGACAAATTAAATGTCCAACTCTGTCACAGCTGTCAACCTTGGCCTGGCCTGGGGGAAATCTATTGGTTGTTCAGAACAAATGTATTGGAGGCTAATCAAAATCTAATGAATCCCTCACGAAAGTAGCTTCCTTAGTCACGTCTATTAGAAGTGTACTGAGTTAAGGGGAGGCATTAACCAGTTGTTTTCTGGGATTGCAGTTGTTTCCTAAGTAACAAAACTGGACACCCCCAGGAAGACATTCCAGCAAAGTCTGTTTTCCAAATCTATGTCTTCACTCACCTAAGTGTCAAAGTGATGCATTTGTTGATCTGTTTCACAATGTATTTGATTGTTGACATGTAAGGAGTGAAAAGACCAGAAGGAAGAGTGTTAAGCAGGAAAAAGGGAAAAGAGGTAATTTTTATTTCTACATGGCGACTGTTTGTAATTATTTTATCTGATCAGCTCTGCCAGTTCCTTCTGAATTTTCCAAAAATATGAAAAAGGAAAAAAAAAAAGATCTTGATAAAGGTGAGTTTCTCACTGAGAGAAAAATTGGGGAAACTACAACCTTTACAATAGCATCCAAAAAATGAAATACTTAATCAGTCTAACAAAAGAAGTAAAGAATCTGCATATTGAAAATTATAGTACTCTGAAAAAGGAGATTGAAGAAAATATTAGAAAATGGAAAGATATCCCTTGCTCTTGGATAAGAAGAACCAACACAGTGAAAAGGACCATACTCCCAAAATTTTTGTACAGATGCAATGCAATCCAAATCAAAATACCATGAGCATACCTCACATAACTAGAGAAAACATTTATAAAACTCATCTGGAACCAGTAGAGACCTAGAATAGCAAAGGCAAACCTGGGCAACAAAGACAAGGCAGTAGGCATCACAATCCCTGACTTGAAATATACTACAAAGCTCTGTGATAAAATCAGCATGCTACTGTTAATAAAACAGACCTGAGAATCAGTGGACCAGATTAGAAGATACAGACACAACTACAAAGACACTCAGCCACCTTATCTTTGACAAAAGGGCCAAACATTCACTGGAAAAAAGATTGCCTCTTAAATAAATGGTACTGGAAAAATTGGCTTTCCACATGCCAATAAATAAGACTAGACCCATGTCTATCACCATGCAATAAACTAATGTTAAAATGAATCAAAGATCTACATATTAAAACAGAAACACTAAATATACTGGAAGAAAAAGTACATATAAATTTTGAGGATATATGTGTAGGCAGAGAATTCATGACTGCACAGGAAATATGTCAAAGAATCAACTTATTAAGAAGCTTTTTAAAATAGCTATCTCAGATATTTCTCCTGTATGTTGTAGGTGCCAGACACTTCACAAAAATTACCTCCAAATTTCATGATTACCTGGCAAAGAAAGGGTTATCACCTCCATTTTATAGATAAATCAAGTTTCTCAGAAATTCATACCTTACCTGAGGCCAACCACAAAGCTAAGCAGTGATAAAGTACAATTCCAAATCAGAACCTCAGCTGTCTAACCTCAGTCAAACTCTAACTCTCCTGTTCTTCCTTTTACCCCCTCGCCCCTACCCTTTATGCTCCCTAGTTGCCTCTCTCAGGAAAATCTTACTATTTGTAGCTCCAAACTTAATGCAAACTAAAACCTGCCTCATACTAGAAGCATCTCTACTCCAAACCACATAATCAGCAAGACAGGTGAAATCACTTGACTCACTTGTCAATTGTGTAATTAATATAACAAAATAGGACCAAGTCATGTATATGTAAACAGTTTGGGGCTCACCTTCTTTGAGGTATATTCACTTTTGCACAAAGATTGATCATTCTCACTTATCTTGGCAGATCAATCTCATTTTCACATTTATAGTCCTTAGAAAAGCTCAGATGAAATGAGAAACCATCCACATATTTCAATTTTATCCACCATATACACACACAAAAGTATACTCTACTTCAAACTTCACTATATACATTAGCACTGAATATTGCAATGAAGGAATATGTGACAACATAGCCAATGGATTGCTATCTAAAAGTTTTGATTTTCCCCATGGGAATGTACCATCGAAATGCTGTTTTCAATACTATTTTCCAAAAGTATAGTGTGAAGGGGAGAAGACATCTAAAACAAAAAGATAGAAATTTAACTTTGGGTTAAAATAATGATTGTGTTTGCCACCACCCTTACTCAATATAGTTATAGAAACGTTAGCCAGAGAAATTAGAAAAGAGAAAAAAATAAAAGAAATAACAATGGGAAAGGAAGAAGTTAAATTATCATTATTCACAGATGACATGAAAGTCTACATATAAGACCCCAAAAATTCCACCAAGAACATTCTAGATTTAATAATCAAATTTAGTAGCATAACTGGATATAAAATCAACATGCAAAAATCAGTACCCTTGCTGTACCTGAATAACAAACTCACTGAGAGAGAAATTATGGAAACAACACATTTCACAATAGCATGCAAAAAAATGAAACACCTAAGAATCAACCTAAGGAAGTAAAAGACCTCTATATTGAAACCTACTTTGAAAAAGGATGTTGAAAAGAATATCAAAAAATGGAAAGATATCCCTTGCTCTTGGGTAGGAAGAACCAATATAGTAAAATGCCATACCTCCAAAATTGTTATACAGATTTCATACAAGCTCTATCAAAATTCCAACATCAAGACTTTTGAGAAAATGGCAGAGTGCCTCTCCAAGATTTGCTGTCCAGACACTGGAATTAAGCACTGTAAGGAAGAGAAGAAGGAGAAAAGTGGTTACCCTGGACCCAGAAAGGATCTGAAGAGAGAATTGAAGCCTACAGGGAGAGTGAAGGGACAAACTTCAACAAAGAAGAAGGAGGTGGCAGGAGGCGCCTAGCATGCACTAACCAGGTGGAGGCCCCTGAAGTTTGGCTGGCCTGGTGGGGAGGGGCAGGCATACACGGCCCCTGCTTACATCTTAGTGACAAGAGCAGGCAAGAGAGGGCAGAGGTCCCTTGCGAGCATGCTTCCGAGGAAACATGGCCAACAGGGAAGGGGGTTGGGACCTGCACTGTAACCTGTGTGGAGGAAGCCAGGGCCATGACAGGAGAGAGAGGCAGGAGGAGGGCCCCAGCCCAGAACCCTGAGAGCCTTGATCCAGGAGAGGGAAAAACAAGGGAGACTGAGGGCAGCAAACACACAACATCAGGCATGGCTTCAATGGACATTAAGAGATATCTTCAGAACCTTGTAGACAAGCTCAAAACTGAAATATTAAACCATGCAAAGCAAGATATGAGTAGAGTAATAAAAGAAATGCTCTCAGGAAGCATCTCTCAGGAAGATACAGACAGAAGAAGGGAGGTACACAAAAAAAGGAGAACACAAAAAAGAAACATTCAATAAAGAATATAAAGAAAATATAGAATACATGAAGCAGATTCAAAGAGACTATCAGGAAATTAAAACCTCCATTGAAAGCAGGCAAAACACCTTAAAAGAAACTAAGGATAGACTATCAAAACTTGAAGACAAGTTTGCAATGTGTGATCATGAAAGGAAAGATCTCTTAAAAATAACAAGGAAACAGGCAGTAACAATACAAAAGCTAGAAGATGACAAGAGAATTTATAATTTAAGAGTAAGAAATGTGAATGAAGAAGTAGGAATACATACAGGCAAATTACAAAGGCTATTCATGAAAATAATTAAGGAAAACTTCCCAAGCATGGGAAAAGGAAAAGAAAATGACATTCGGTTATGTGAGGCATACAGAACTCTAGCCACTTACAACCAAAACAGAGCTACACCCAGACATATAATAATCAAGATACCAGAAATTCAATATAAAAACAGAATATTAAAAGCTGTCAGAGAAGAGAAACAAATTACCTATAAAGGTAAGCTCATCAGAATCACGGCTGACTTCTCGACACAGACCATCAGATCAAGAAGAGCTTGCAGCGAAGTATTCCAAGCCCTGAAAGAAAATAACCTCCAGCCCAGATTGATGTACCCTGCAAAACTGTCACTAGAAATTAATAGAGAAACAAGATGCTTCCATGACAAAGAGGAACTGGAGGAGTTTGTGACCACCAATCCAACCCTACAGAGAATACTGAAGGACATTCTAGAGAGAGAGAAAAAAAACAGGATTTTAGGAACAGTGGCAGAAAGGCCTCAATGAGTGGGGCAGGCAGTAGAATGAAGGAGAAAACTAGACAAACAGGCAGAAAAATAGCATAGCAGAAATGAGGCAGAGAAGAATAACCAGAATCTCTAACATAGATGGCCTTGATACACTATATTGTTAATAGAGCACCAGGATTTAAAACCCACTTTACTCACACTACTCTGCTTAGATGTATTATATTCTGTTCTAGTCATTCTACCTGTACTAGATTTGAGGGCACAGAGAGCAATCCCGAAAATAATAGGATATAGTGCTGTAATCATCCTTAATTTCCTATTAACTTAATCTAAAGCTCTGTAAAACCTACACTGTTTTACCATGACTGATCGTAATAGAATCCGGTTTGTTAGATCACTGTTTTGTATTGATAGATTTTATTCAAAGCTGTTATGATGGATAGTATCAAGTCTGAGAGTATAGGCAACTGCACTTAAGATGACAAGATTCACTAGAATATCCACTCTGGTTTGATTATTACCTGCCTTGAAGTTTTATCCTGTCTACAATGTTTTATTTTTACTAATATTGTTATGTATTGCTATATTCAATTATACTGCTATATTCAGTTCTGCCTGATGATATAGACAATTCTATTGAAGATAATAAGAAACAACACAGTAATCATTGTAGATCACCTTGTACTGTAGTTTTATACAACTTTTTGGTTTGGTGTTTTTATAGGAATTTGTTTTGTTTTGTCTTGCTAAGTTTTGTTTTTCCCTCTAATACAGAAAGGATAGAAATACATGTAGAGATTCATGCATGCATAGCTGTTTACACTCTCACTGTTTGAATATCTACTTTGTATGCTTTAATTTTGTAACTTGAACAACTATTTCTAAGAGGACAATATGTAATTTATCAACTAG
>PVLA01016750.1:0-19648 GCA_004027455.1 Hydrochoerus hydrochaeris
AAAGAACCTTTGGAGATATGAACTCTGAGCCACAGCTGCTTCATTCCATTCTATTTAGTTCCTTTATTTCATTTTGCTTCAGCTCCTGTCCTAAGACTCATAGCTAGGGGGTACAAGGTGGTTACCAAATATATTCAAGTTAATGAGCATATACTCTAAAGAAGACAAAAAGTAGTCAACAAGACATGTCCATGGCATGAACAATGTTACTAGGTACCACATCTGACTTAACCAAATAGGATTGTTCCATCATGGGAGTAAAGAGATCTGAAGAGAAAGAAGCTGCTATTTCACAAGAAGGTATCAATATACTGGAACATACTGATCAGTCCCAGGACAGCTCTGGTTTTTATGTTCAGAAATATCCCCAGACAGAAGGTGAAATTTGAAGACTCGGAGTGCTATTTTCTCTCATGGTGAAGTCAACAGTGACTCTACAGTTCGTGGGCTCCCTGTGCTTTCATGGTTCCTGTTGTAAATGGAATAAGAGTGGAACCACTCAAAGTCTGCCTTAGTCACTTATGTCTCCATTGGTTAAAGGTCCTGGCACAGCATAGGATTTCACTAGGTATGAAGCACTAGACTACTGACCAGAGAAACAAATGAGAATGATTGGGTAAGTACTAAAATTAGTATCTGACTTATAACTAGCAACAGGGAATAATCACTGATCTCTGAGCCAGGGGTCCTTGCTATATTTATCTATTTTGCTTCAAACATCTTCCTATATTTAACGAAAAACTTGTTCTCCATCTTGCTGACTATGAGGCAATAAGTTACATTTGTCATTAATGCCCCCTGAAGGATATTCCTTTCCTACTTTCAATTTTTTTTTCACTCTGACACACAATTTTTTTTCTATTTGTCAACAGTCAGCACATTAAAAAAAGAACAACTTTTGCTTCCTATGAAAGAGGAAGTGTGAATATCTCTTCTATTTCATGATACATAGGATAATGATACAGCCTGTTTACTTTTGTACACCAACATCATTCCATTATTTGGAATCATTCCATTATTTGGATCCTAATGCAAGTGTTGAAAAGATCAGTCTGAGTCAAATCAATATGAATGACATGTCCAACAAGTATTTTCTTTGGAATGATATAACTCTTCTGTGTGACAAAATTCATTAGTCAGACGATGAACACCCTGAGGTGTTAATTAATGCACTGTAGTCCTAAAATTGCAATTCTTAAGTTAATACAATTCCTTAGAATTTATTTTGGGTGTCCTTGTTTATAACTTAAAAAGACACAGACATTGATTCATGAAAGACACCTCAAGTACTTGCTGCGGTCGTGTGGACCATAAATGAGTGTGATTGGAAGAATTTTCTCTCCATTTCATATCTGAATCTGCTCCCCTAACTATTGGCTAGTCACTGATTTGTTTGTATTTGATTCTCAGTGCACTTCATATTTGATCCACAGCACTTTTAAATATGTTCTGGCTTATGGGAAGGAAAGAGAAAATGTATTTCGTATTTACTTCTATGAACCATAACAGACATATGAAGAGTTAGGTTCAGGTTAGAGAAGAAACAGTATTTACTACATCTAAATGAGAGTCTATCAGCTAAACAAGTCAAGGACTATTTCCTCATAATAAACAAAATTAAAGTATTTTACACTAATAACGGAAGTTAAAAATACATTATATTTAAGAATGTTAGCAGTTTTGAAAGATATTTTAAACTATCACTTTAGTAATGTAATATTTATATTTTGAAAAACAGGAATATAATATGATTCACTGAAATTTATATAAATTTATATAAGTATATACATGAACCAGAATCTTCAATGTATGAGAATGTATATACATATATATATATATTATTTTTAAGAAATCATATAATATAAATAATAGCAAAATTAAATGTAACTCACATTTTCAAACTTGTTAATTATCAATGGGTAGATATCATTTTACTTTTCTTTTTTATTGGCATATTTGCAGTATACATTTACACACTTAAGCAAAGATGTCACATGTACACCATATATCTCAATTTCTTTTTTTTTTCTTTTTTTTGATATGGAAGATTGAACTCATTACCTTGCACTTGCCAAGTGGGATCCTGTGATGCTGAGAAAAATCCCCAACACTTGATTCCTTTTTACATCCTTTTCCCCTCCGCAACCTTCCCCACATCTTGATCCCCTTACCTTTGAGAAAGATCTGTCTAGTTCCTATGTTTTTATGTTCTTATTATCCATAATTTCTGCTTCTTACATAAGGGAAACTATGCAATATTCAGCCTGTGTGTTTGATTTATTTCACTTGACATCATGGTCTCAAGTTCATCCACTTTCCCAGAAATGACTTACATCTAATTTTTCTTTACAGAAGACTAGTTCCCTGTGACACTTGAATGACACCCTGGCTAACACATTCATCCAATGAATTTATAGAGGAATGGAAAGATTTAGGTATCAGAAATTGAGCTGTGAGAGGCCTTAAATTTGACTTTCAGCTTAAACTTCTGTATAGTCAACCATAATATTGTTCTTAAATGAAATAGATTCATGGTCTTCTTATGTGTAATTGAAATATATGAATCTACTACATAAAATATTGTACATTATTGATATACATATACATATATTACATAGAGATGATATGTTATATGGTATATCCATGTCAATGGATTTTAACTAGGACTTAATTTAGGAAAACTTTACCTTTCTAACTGTATATATCATGTGGAGTGAGGCAATGATGAAAACAAAGGGTGTGAGGAACTTCACTCAAAACCACAGAAGTAAAAGCAAAAAGGAACAGGAAATCAGAATTAGAAAATAAAGGAAGGGCATTCAGAAAATGAAGCTGGTATGTTCCCTATTTAAGTCATCTCAGTCTTCAAAGAAGCCACAGGTAAAGGTTCAGGATCACACATCCACTTCACACAGCCCAGCAGCATCAGCAGGATCCCAATGCCCTGGCCATTATCTGGATTGGTGGTCCTGCTGGTGCTCACCATCATGGCATTGTTTTCTCTGGCCTGCAAGCTCACGCAGACCCACAGCCAGGAGAACATGAGGGCCTTGATTCTCCTGGGACAAATGAGGAGAATCTCCACTTTCTCCTGCCAGAAGGATAGACAGGACTTTGGCTTGGCCCAGATGCAGCTTGATGGCAAGCAGGTCCAGAAGGCTCAAGTCCTCTCAGCCCTCCATGAGATGACCAGGCAGACCTTCATGCCCTTCACATCAGAGGACTCACCTGCTGCCTGGAACGAGTCTCCTTAACACCTTCTGAACTAGCCTCCATCAGCAGCTGAACGACCTGCAGGCCTGCCTGACTGACGAGGTGATGCTGGAAGGGGTTCTCCTGATGCATGAGGACACCAGACTGGCTGCGAGGAAATATTTCCACAGGATTGCTGTCTACCTGAAGGAGATGAGCTTCAGCCCTTGTGACTGGGAAGTTGACAGAGCAGAAATCAGAAGATCCTTCTCTTCATCAGAAAAACTTGCTACAATGATGAAGCACTAAGGAATGTCTTGGTTTAACATGTAAATAGTCTATCAACAATATCATATTTTCATAGTTCTGCATCTTAAGTATCTCATTTAGACTCTATTCATAACATGCTTTATTTGTCCCATGTTTTCAAGAGTACTAGGCAATACTGTGTTCATCTGTACCTGGAGATGTTCTTCCAAATGGCCTGGCAAGGATAAAAGTATCTATTTATTTATCACCTTTAAGATTTATTTATTTGTTTATGATATTAACTATTTTTGTACACATAAGATCTTGAAAACTGTTAATTTAATAAAGTGATTTATGTCCTATATATTTCTCAACTTGTCAGTTGGTTTTTCCCATAAATTGTAACATAGGAAATTGGCATCTGTGTGTTTACTCTTTAAAGTTTACTTCAACTCTTAGTGTGAAAATTTATCAAAGCTTGGAAGATAGTCTAACTATTTATTGCCATATAACTCAAAGTTTAAAGGGACATTATCCTCTGGGCTATCTAATTAAGCTCACTCAACATGGGTGACAATGAGACCACCTCAGACTCTCCAGAGGAGACTGAGAGATGTCCCAGTACACACTGATGAGTCACAAAGCACAAGACATACTATTCATGGAGGCAGTGCAACTAAGTAATCTGTTTCCTTGCATGTTGTCTAAGGTAGGGGCTCAGTCTCCATTGCCAGCTTCCTTTGAACTCACTATGCAGCCCTGGGTGGCCTTGATCTCACAGCCATCCTCTCTGCTTCAGATTCCTCAGCACACATATTCCTGCTTTAATGAACAAATATTTTAAACATTTTTGGACTTAAAACTTTCATTTAAATTTTTGTACCATTATATATACCTCATTTATGGATACAGTGACTTTTTTTAATTTAAAGAGAAAAAACCCAGAAAAAGTATAGACATACTACAGAAATTCAACACAAAGATAAACAGTAAGAAATCACTAGTTGATAAATTACATATTGTCATCTTGGATGTAGTTGTTCAAGTTTCAAAGTTAAAGGATAAATAGTACACATTCGAACAGTGAGACTGCAAACACTTCTGCTCAAAGATCCAACAAAGATTCAGCAATATGGTCATCCATTTTACACTCAAACATATATGGAGTTATATCTTTTCCAGCACTTCCTATTTTCTCACATTTTTTATAATAGCAATTACCCATTTGGGGTTTTATTATTCTTCTACTTCTTATTACTTTTTACACTAGAGACATAACGTGATATGTATAAATATGATTCTTATTCATTTCACTAATGAGGATAATCTCAAGTTGTTTCCATTTACCTAGGAAGGCCTCAAGATCATCCTTTTTTATAGCTGAGTAATACTCCATTGTATAAAAATACATCTTTTTCATCCACTCTGATGTTGATAGGTATCTTGGTTGTTTCCAAGATTTAGCTATTACAAATTCTGCTTCTATGAACACAGGTGCACATATATCACTGTGATGTGAACTTTTCAGTTCTCCTGGGAAAACACCCAGGAGGGGAATACCTGTGTTAAATGGAACTTCCAATCCTAGTCTTTTGAGAATTCTCCATACTGATTTCCATAGTGGTTGCACTTGGCTACATACCCACCAACAGTGGAGCAGTGTTCCTTTTTCCCTGCAGCCTCACCAACATCTGTTATCAGTTGGTTTCTTGATGGCAGCTATTCTTTCTGGAGTGAGATGAAATTTCAGTGTTGCTTTAATTTGCATTTCTCAAATGACCAGTGATGGTAAACATTTCTTCATGTATTTATTTACATTTAGTCTATACTCCTGTGAGAACTGTGTGTTCATCACAGATGCACATTTTTGAACAGGATCTTTGAATTTGGGGAGCTTGATATTTTTCCATTCTTTATCTGTTCTGCATATAAATCCTTTGTCTGGGGTGTTGCTGGATAAATTCTTTCCCTCTCCATGGGTTTTCTTTTCATTCTGTGGTGATTTCTTCTGAAGTGCAGAAACTTTTGAATAATATGAGACCCCAGTTGTTGATTCTTTGAAGTGTTTCCTGTGCAGTTGGTGTTTTGTTCATGAATTCTCTGCCTATCCCTATGTCTACAAGAGTTCTAACTTGTCTTCCAGTAGCTTTAATGTTTCTGTTTTAATATTTAGGTCTTTGATCCATTTAGACTGTAGTTTTGTGCATGGTGATAGGCCTGGACCTAGTTTCAGTCTTTGGCATGTGGAAAGGCAATATTTCCAACACGATTTATTAAAGAGGCTATCTTTCCTGTTGACATATTTAGCCCTTTTGACAAATATCAGGTGGCTGAGTGTCTTTGTAGTTGTGATTGCATCTTCTAATCTGTTCCTCTGATCTTCAGGTCTATTTTTTTGCCAGTAACATGTTAATTTTATCACTGTGGCATTATAGTACTCTTTCAAGTCAGGAATTGAGAGGCCACTGCCTTGCCTTTGTTGCCCAGAATTGCCTTTGCTCTTCTTGGTTTGCTATTCTTGCTAAAATGAATTTTTGGAGTGCTTTCTCCAGAACTGTGAGGTATGTCAGTAGTATTTTGATTGGAATTGCATTAAATCTGTACAACAGTTTTGGGGGTATGGCCATTTTCACAATGTTAGTTCTTCCTACTAAGGAGCAAGGAATATCCTTCCATTTTCTAATACTCTCTTTAATCTTCTTTTTCAGTGTAGTATACTTTTTAGCATATAGGTCTTTTACATTTTTAGTTAGGTTGATTTGTAGGTATTTCATTTTTTGAGATGTTGTTGTACAGGCGATATTTCCATAATTTCTTTCTCAGTGAGTTTTCTGTTTGTGTACAGGAATGCTATTGATTTTTGAGCATTGACTTTTATCCAGCTACACTGCTGAACTTGTTCATTACATCTAGTAGTCTTTTAATGACGTTTTTGGGTCTTCTATATAGAGTATCATGTCATCTGCAAATAGTGATAATTTGATTTCTTCCTATCATATCTTTATTCCTTTTATTTCTATCTCTTGTCTGATTGCCCTGGCTAGTGTTTCCAGAATTATATTGAAAAGGAGTGGTGATAGTGGACATCCTTGTCTTGTTCCTGATTTTAAAGTGAAAGCTTTCAGTTTTTGTCCATTCAGCATAATGTCTGCTGTTGGTTTGTCATAGATGGCCTGTATAAAGTTGAGGTAGACAGCGTGAATTCCGCGTTTTTGAAGGGTTTTTATCATGAACATGTGTTGGACTTTATTAAAAAGCTTTTTCTGCACCTATTAAGATGACCATGTGGTTTTCGTATTTGGCTCTGTTGATTTGGTGGATTACATTTATTGATTTGCATATGTTAAACCATCCCTGCATTCCTGGAATGAACCCCACTTGGTCATGATGTATAATCTTCTTGAAGATTTGCTGCATTCTATTTGCAAGTATTTTATTGAGACTCTTTGCATCAATGTTCATTAGTGAGAGTGGCCCATAGTTCACCTTTTTCGTTTGGTTGGATCTTTCTCTGGTTTTGGTATCAGAGTAATGCTTGCCTCTGGGAATGATTTAGGGAGGATTGCTTTCTTCCAATGTCATTGAAGAGTTTAAGGAGTATTGGCATCAAATCTTCTCTAAATTTCTTGTAGAATTCAGCCATGAATCCATCAGGACCTGGGATTTTCATTGTTGGTAAGTTTTTAATTACATTTTCAATTCCAATACCTGATATTCGGTCGTTCAAAATTGCTATATCTTCTTGGTTGAGCTTTGGTAGTTCATATGTTTCTAGAAAACTCCATTTCCTCTGTGTTTTCCATGCTATTTGAGTAGAAATTTTCAAAGTAGGTATTCATGAGCTTTTGAATTTCCAGGGGATCTGTAGTAATTTCCCCCTTTTCAGTTCTTATTGCATTAATTTGGGTTTTTTCTTTCTTTCTCTTGATAAGGTTAGCTACGGGGTTCTCAATTTTGTATATTCTCTCAAAAAACCAGCATTCTGATTTATTAATTCTTTGTATTGATTTTTTTAGTTTCAATTGCACTGATTTCTGCTCTAATTTTCACAATTACCTCTCTTCTATGAGCTTTGGCTTTAACTTGCTCTTCTTTTTTTCTCGAAGCTTGAGGTGGATCATTAGGTTGATTATTTGTGCTCATTTGGTTTTCTTGATGTGACAGTTTATTCCTATATATTTCCCTCTCATGACCACTTTCATTGCATCCCACAGATTACAGTATTCTGTTTCTGTATTTTCCTTGAACCGTAAGCATTGATTTATTTCATCTTTAGTTTCATCTGTAGCCCACTGGTTGTTCAAAAGGTTACTTAATTTGTATGTATTTACGCAGGTTTTGCAATTTCTTTTGCTAATAATTTCCAATTTCATTGTGCTATGGTCAGATATTATGCATGGGATGATTTCAATATCCTTGTACTTACTTAAGAATTTTAATGGGATAATATATGGTCTACTTTGAATAATGTCCCATGAGCAGCTGAGAACAATGTGTATTCTGACTTGGTTGGGTGGAACACTCTGTAAACATCTACTAAGTCCAATTGCTCAGAGCTATGATTCAGTTTTGTTATTTCTTTGCTGACTTTTTGTCTAGTTGATCTATCTCTTTGTCACAATGGGCTTTTAAGGTCCCCTGTTATAGTTGTGTTCTTGTGTATTTGGTTTTTTCTGTATACTAGTATCTGTCTTATATGGTTGGGTGCTCCTGCATTTGGTGCATATATTTTTATAATTGTTAGTTCTTCCTCTAGAATTTTTCCAATTACAAGTATGTAGTGACCTTCTTTATCTCTTTTAATCATTTTAGGTTTGAATTTCATGTTGTCTGCAAATAAAATAGCTACCTCTGCTTTTTTATGGGTTCCTGTTGCATGGAATACTGTATTTGACTTTTAATCTATGAGTTTCCTTTTGGGTCAGATTGGTTTCATGTATACAGCATATTGTGGGATCATTCTGTCAAGCTATTCTTTTGATAGGTGAATTGAGGCCATTTACATTTATGGATATCATAGATATGTATTGACTCTACTTTACCATGTTATGTTCCAGTTGTTTCTTTTGCTTTCCCCTTTATTTAGTTGCTTATCCTACCTGGTGGTATCTTTCTGTTGTTGTTTTGAGGATTGTGGTCATTTTTGACACTCTCTAGTATATCTTTCAGTACTCTTTCTAGGCTTGGTTTGGTGGTTACATAGATTTCTTCAGTTGTTCTTCATCATGGAAGTATCCTCTTTCTCCATTTAATTTGAGTGATACTTTTGTTCAGTACATCATTTTTGACACTCTCTAGTATATCTTTCAGTACTCTTTCTAGGCTTGGTTTGGTGGTTACATAGATTTCATCAGTTGTTCTTCATCATGGAAGTATCCTCTTTCTCCATTTAATTTGAGTGATACTTTTGTTCAGTACATCAGTCTGGCTTGAACATTGTTTTCTTTCAGGGTTTGAAATACCTAACTCCAATCTAGTCTTGCCTTGAGGGTTGTGCTGAAAAGTCTGCTGTGATTCTAATGAGTTTTCCTTGATAGGTGAGTTGTATCTCTCTCTAATGGCTTTTAGTGTTCTGTTTTTATGCTGTATGCTTGAGATCTTAATTATTATGCATCTGGGTGTGGATTTATGTTGATTTTGGCTGTTTGGCATTCTATATGCCTCACTTATCTGCATATCAGGTTCTTTCCCCATGTTTGGGAAATGTTGTTATTACTTCTGTAAATATTTGATGTATGTCATTTTCATGGACTCCTGCATCTTCATTAATGCCCATTAATCTTATCTTGTTGCTCTTAGCATCATCATGAAGCTTCTGGATTGTCATTTCATGCTGCTTTGATATTTTTTAAAGTTCTATCCTTTCCTGATCACTAATTGTGATCCTGTCTTCAAGGTCCAAAATCCTATCCTCATCTTCATTTAGGCAGTTTTGCACACTTTCCATTGAATTTTTTTGTTTCTTGGGTGTCTCTTTGAGTTTCTTTCATGAATTCTGCTTGTTTTCTACATTGTTCATACAAACTTTCAATCAGTTTCCCATGCTGCTGCACTTTTTTCTCTATTTCTTCTTTTGTTGCATTCCACAGCTTCTTTACTAAGGTTGCTTTTTCTATCTTTACATGGGAGAGTAGTTCTAATAGCCTCATGGAGTTGTTTTTTTATTTCACTCGCTATCTTCTAAGAGATTCCCTGTGTGTTACTTTTGGGGCCTACTATTTCAATGTCCCTTGTATTTGCTTCTGATGGTCTAGATAGACGTTTAAGACTGTACTTTGCTATTTCGTTTTGCAATTTTCACTCTGCCTGATGATTTCTGTGTGTAGGTCACCCACACTCTTTTCAGACTCACCAAGGTCTTACAATTATTTGGAGGGGGCTTTACTACCGGCCCTATTTACTTAATGTGCACCTCTATTTAAGGGGCATACTCAATACACTGACACAGTTAATCCACTATAGTCCAAGGTTCGCCACCTGATCACAAAGTTCCAAGTTTTGTCACTCTGACTAGAGCCTGATGAGGTCTTTCATGTTCCAGGTGGAAGGGCGCACCCAGCAAAAGCAGTCAGGGGCAGTTTTAGGCCTGGGAAGGGCTGGCAACATGTTTTGGCTAGAAGGGCAGGCACAGCAGAAGCAGGGAGGGGTAATTTTAGGCCTGGGGTGGGCTTCCATGATGTTCCTGGTGGAATGGTGGGCCAGCAGAAGACTTAATGTCCATTTTTGTACAGTGTACCTTTTTATGTGGCACCATGGTACTGTAATTTCTGTTCAGGCTATGCATTGTAATACTGTGATTTTATATTGTTCTACATTAGAGTATGGTATGAACATTGATGTAATAAAAGGAAAGTCATCAAGTTATAGTTTCCTTTGAACATTTCTAAATGGTGTAGTATACATATTACATAGATATAATTTCACATTCATGAACAATTCATTCAACGACCTAGTCACAGTAACAAAACATGGTCCTTAAGTGAGGATTGTCTGCACTGGAAATACAGGTGTGTACTAACATGACCAGTTCTAACTGATCTGAAATTGTGATCATGATGCAGGCTCCATTGAAAACTAACAGTGTATAAACAATATATGGACAGAAAGACATAGACAGAGTCTGAGTATGTTCATGGTCATTGAGATAGGGACTGTTGAAAAGGACCTATGGCAGTAATGTGCATAGTGAATGGTGACAATTTCTAATAGGAAATAACACCCGAATTTTTTTATCTTAGTTCACTGAAGAGTGCACAATGGTGGACTCTTTTTCTTCCCTTGCAGTCTACGCATTCTTCACTGTTGAGGTATATTTAATAATTAGGACTCTTCCTGAAAACTAGCACTCACAAGAAACACCTGCATGATTAAGAAATTAGAAGTATGCACCATGAAGAGTGTCATTAAGTAAAATGGCATCACTATCATATCTCTTGTCATATTTCATCATAATAATGATGGTGCTGGGTCTTTAATAAATGAAACAAAAACCTCATTTCTTGTTTTAGAATGGAAACACCAAGAAAGCTCACTAAAGGGCCATCATGAGCCACACTTGCTGTGACTCCATAGGAAGCAAGCACTTCCAGCTCTGAAAGGTTTCATATGGCATCTCAAAGGCCTGACAACTTTTGAGGCTCTGGACAAAGCTATGTTGCTTCTACACAGGGCCTTGGCTTAGGTAAGCCAAGTTGACTGTGGCCTGGAGGAAAAATTCAATATCATTCTGTGGGTCACTTCTTATTTTGGACACAGAAAACTATGCCAATATTTCAGTAAGGGCTGGGTTTTTATTTCATGTTTGCTACATGTTTGTCAAACCAAAATGACATCTTTAAAGCTTCAGCAACATTGAGGCCCCATTGTTAGAAAAATCACATATTTTGTAAGTTCATATTTATGGTACACAATTAATATATTCATTTTGGATAGATGGTACATATACATGACACACCTCACTTCTACTTCTATGTTTTGCCTGCCTGCACATCCAGATTTTGCCATTCATGGTAGGGCCTCTTTCATTTTCAAAAAGATCTCTACCCATTTCTATTATCTTTGATTATTTGACTGTTTTATTGATTTACACTTTGGCTTTCTCATGTAGAAGAAAGCATGAAATATTCCAGCTTTTGCCTCTGATTTATTTCCCTTAGCATTATGGATTCAAGATGCATCCATCTTCTGTGTCATAGTAGTGGTGCAAGCCTATAATCTCAGAACTAGGGAGGCTAAAACAGGAAGATTACCACAAGTTCAATGCCACCACAAGATATAGTGCATTCAAATTCAGCCTCAAGTGCACAGAAGACCCCCTCTGAGCACCTCCTCCAGAAAAGAAAAAGTGCACACATTTTGCCGAAATCAAATCAAATCAATCCATCTTTCTAGAAAAGCAGTATGTCATTGAGTATGCCACTTATATTTTCATTATCCACTCCATTTATCTGTTGATGGACATATAAGCCACCTCCAGGACTGAGGTAATGTGAACTGTGCTACTGTAAACATGGGTATTCTGGGTCCACTGGAATTTCCATTTCAAATTTTTTTCAGGAAACTCTCTAATGGTTTCTGTAGTATACTACTTTACATTGGTATCAACTGTGTAGAAGTGTTCCCTTTTCCACACTGCCTCACCAGAATTTCATATCATTTGATTTCTTGAAGACAGTGATTCTATGGAGAAAGATGGACTCTCAGAGCTGGCTTAATTTGCATTTGTTAGTGGCCAGTGATGATGACCACCTTTTAAGTATATTTAATCAATACTTGATGTTTTTCTTCCGAGATGAGTCCCAATGTATCTTTTTGTTATGGCTTTTATTTTGAGACGTCGAATTTTTTGAGTCCTTTATATATTCCCCACATTAATCCTCGAGTTCTATCTGGCAAAATGTTTTCACTCTGAAGGTTAATTCATCATTGTGTTTGATTCTAATTTTCTCAGTTGCAAAGAGAAAATTATAGTGAACCCCATGTGACTGTTTTCATGCACACAGAATAAAGGGGAACAAATAACTTCTATTCATAATTAATCAGTCCAGATATATTCTCATATGATGCTGAGGTTCAAAAATTTTGAAAAGGGACTTCATATTGGTGACTTGTGGGTGAGAGAATACATTTCCTTTGTGTACTATGTATACTACTGCAATTTATATAGGAAAATGTAATCAATTTAGTTTGGTGCTCATTTTATGAAAAAAGAATTCTGCCCAAAAATCTAATTCCACAATTTACATGCTGGACATATTTCACTCTTTTCAATCCCCAGGATCACAAATACAGGGAGGACAGAGAAAAGATCATGGAGTACAGTATAAAATTAAAGGTCTGTCCTTAGCACAAGAAGAAATAAAGAAAGCATGATCATGTCACTTCCAGCAGGACCATGAGTAACACTGATACAAAACAGATGAATGAGTCTTCAGTTTCTAAAGAGGACCTTTGTTTTCATACACTATTGATCCTAGTACTCTGAAGGGCTGAGGCAGGAAAACTGGAAAATCACATCCAGCACAGACAACTTAGCAATTTAGCAAGACCCACTCTCTAAACAAAAACAAACTGAGGGCTGAAGATGGAGCTCAGTGAAAATATCCTGCATTAAATCTCCAGTACAAACAAACAAGGAAATATTGATTGGCCCCCTGAAAGGGCAGTGAATTACCTAACACACACCTATGGAGTGATATAATTTCTCTGTTTAGAGGTATGATATAAATTCTGGAGAGGTTTTTGTAAGAAGATCATTGGCCAGTGTTTAACGGCTGAGACTCTGGTAGCGATGCACGAAGAAGAAAGAGGAATTTTCAGAACCTTTGGACCAGGGTTTCCCAACTCATTGGAGTTTCAGTGTGAACTGGTACACTAAGTATTCTATGTCAAACTTAGAAATTCAAACAGAAATGGAGCTTAGAATCCCATAAGCATTGATATACACAAAACAATGAAATGATTGTTCACCATTTCTGTGCATGTAAGGAGAATCCATGCTTTCAAAGGATGATTCTGGAGTTATCATTTTGATAAAGAAAACACAAAAGCTCCACTTCAATGTACCTTTTGGCCAAATTATTTTCCATCACAGCAAAATTGCTTTTCCTCCCTATACTTCTTCTCTGCCTCTCTCATGATACTGCCCAATATTTGAGATCACATGTTAAAAATATATCAGTATAAGCAACACAGCAGTGAAACTTAGTTGCTTACAAATAAGGGACGCTGAGCAGCTGACTAGGCAGCTGCCCAAAATGTTGGTCTTCAGAGTCACCCTCCTGTAATGTGCTGGATTCACATTATTTCTCAGGAAACACTTACATCTCCTTACCACTCATCCATTTAGTGAGGCTTGCCTGGTGTGTGAGCTCTCTGCCTCAGTTTCTTGATTTCATTCACATTTAGTTCATATTTTAGGGGTTTTTTTGTCAGTGGGAATCAAACACATGACCTCAATATTGCCCATGAGTCACTTACATTGCTGAGTTGAGTCCCCATCCCAAAGTTAATATCTTAAGACATGAAACCAGGGGCACATAGTTTTTAACAAATATATTCAGTATTATGAAGATATACTCTGAATTTTTTAAAAAAAATAAGCAAGGAGAATTTTTGCATATATTTTACGAAATTTGAGATAATCTCTCTAAATAAAGCAAATGAACTTTAAATCAATGAGAGTCAAAAGATCTGGAGAGAACAAATCTGGCATTTCCCAAGCAAGAAAAAAACTTACTAGGAAACACAGATCACTCTAGAGGCAGCTCTGATTTTCATGGCCAAAAATAATCATTGAGAATTGATAAGAGTTAGGGACTCAGAGTGGTATTTTTTTCTCACCATGGAGTCATCAGTGGCTCCACAGCTCATGAGTTACCTGTGCTTTCATGTTTCCCTTTGTAAATGAGAATAAAGAGTTTAATCTCTCACTGTCTTCTGGTTTCACTGATGTGTCCACTTGCAAAAAGAGTCTGGGCACAGGGCAGGCTTTTCACAGCTATGAAAAATGAGAGCAGTGCTCAAGGAATTCCATGATGATTGATTTTCTAAGTAGTAAGACCAATATCTGATTACAAGAAGCATTCACAAGATTTAGTGATTTATGCCTTTCACCAATATCACCATTTTAACTGAAATGAACTAGGTGGGAATAAGTGTCCTGTGAAACAATCATTTCATTTGCTTCTTCCTTGATAGGACAATAGGAATATTGATTCTCTGAGTTTAATTATCTTCTATGTGAAAGCTTGATGGAACCAACACTGCTCATTAGCCAGAGAGAATGCTGTGCTCTGACAAATTTCTGCTTCTGTGTAAAAAATTTTGAGTTCATTGATGTGTCTTCCTTGCCTCTCTGTGATGACAGAATGCACCAGACATGAAGACCTATTCCACACCAGGGAATGATCTTTGAGCCATGAGTCCTTGCTATGTTTATGTACATTGCTTCAAACCTCTGCCTGTGTTTCTACCTAAAATTTGTTGTCCATCTTCTTGGGCACAAGAGACTAAGTTACATTTGTCTCTAACTCCCCCAGCAGGACATTCATTTTCTACTTTCATTATGTTTTACACATTGGCACACACTTTTGTTTTCTATTTATCCACAGTCACTGCACTGCAAAACTAAACACCCTTTGCTTTCTATGAAAAAGAAAATGTGAGTGGATATCTGTTCCATTGCATGATACACAGGATAATCATGTACATGTACATCATTCAGGTATTTGAATCCTTATGTAAGACTGATCCAAATCAATATGGAAAACATAGTTTCAAACATGTATCCTCTTTGGGGATGATAGAACTCCCATTTGTCTAAGTTAACTACGTGGACTACAAACAATCAGAGGTATAACAATGGCCTGTAGCCCTACAAGTACAACTCTGAGGAAATATTATTCCTTAGCACTTACTTTGAATATTATTTACATAACATGAGACAAAGACATTGTTTCATGAAAGATACGCAAACAACATGAAAGACACATGCTAAGATCCTGTGGAAAATGGATGACTGGCATTAGAGGCATTTTTTTTCTCTCTTTTATGCACTGGATTTTTCTTACCAAATAAATTAGGAAGCCACTGGTTATTGTACATGCTTACCTTATATTTCATCCTCAGTGCTTCTGAATGTGCTTGAGTTATGGAAATCAAACACAAATTATATTTATTGTTGAATTTTACTAATCTTAGAGAATGGAGCAGAAACGATATTCTATTCTCAGAAAAAAATAGTATTCACCATGTGTAAATGAATGTGTAACAGCTAATGAGGTTGAAGATTATTTGATCAGGTGGTAGAAAATTAAAATATTTTACTCTAAAAAGGAAGTATAAAAAGGATTTATATTTAACAGTTTTAGCAGTTTTAAATGTTGTTTAAAAATTCTATTGCAACAGTAAATATATTTGTGAATTTTTAAAATGTCACATTGTGAATCATTAAAATTTAGATAATACTCTATGTTAACCAAAATCACTAAATTACAAGTAATGCATAAGAAGAAAATCATATGGTAATCAATGATACTCAAACTGAGAATAATATATTTTGAATTTGATACTATCAATAGATTTTATGTAATTATTTATTTATTTTACTAGGCAACTTTTTCAATACATTATTGTATTCCTTGTGTGGAGCTGACACATGCACATAACTCTTGATTTCCCTTTCTTCCTCTTACTGCTTTATACTTCTACTGTCCCTATAGCTGTTTGATCCCCACTCCTCTAAATACTTACATTCATACAAAAATGAAGAACTTAGGAATCAATCTCACACAGGAAGTAAAAATTCTACATATTGAACATTACAGTACTCTAAAAAAGGAGAAAGAATAAGGTATAAGCAAAGGGAAAGATAGCTCTTGCTCATCAACAGGAAGAATCAACATCATAAAAATAGATATAGTCTCGAAATTTTCTCTCTAAATTCTTGTACAGCTCTAATGGAAGCTTATTCCTAGTACCATCAGCATACCCCACTGAACTAGATAAAACATTTCTAAAATTCATTTGGAACCAGAAGAGAATTAGAACAGCAAAAACTCTTCTGGACATCAAAGGCAAGGAAGGGAGAATTATAAGTCCTGACTTGAAATTATGCTACAAAACTATTCAGATAAAAATTATGAAATATTGGAAAATAAAGAAAGAAAAAGAAAGAAACAAAGAAAGAAAGAAAACTTGACTATCAATTAAACTGACTGGAAGATGCATAAGCAACTGCAAACACCCTCAGACATATTATCTTTGACACAGAAGCCAAACATGTTCACTGAATAAAAGATAAACTCTTTAATTAATAGTGCTAAGAAAACTGGCTTTTCAAGTGTCAAATACTACAATTAGACCCAGATCCAACACCATGCACTCAAGTAAAACTCAAATGGATCAAAGTTCTAAATATTAAAATGGAAATACTAAATCTGCTGAGAGAGAACAGGCATGACTCAAGACATAGGTATAGGCAAAGATTTCATGAGAATAATGATCACACAGGAAATAATACAAAAAGTGAATAACTGGGGAATTTTTCTATTAAAAACTCTTCACATATTAAAGGAAATCACTAATGGAATGAAAAGACAACCCACAGAACAGGAAAAATTTCAAGCAGTTATCCTTCAAAGGACTTATATCCATAACATATATGAAATTAACAGATATTTGAACCACCCAAACTTAAAGACCCAATTGACAGAGGGGCATCTGTGAGGAATACACACTTGTCAGATGAAGAAATACAAATCACAAATAAATATTTGAAAAATGTTCAACACCACTGGATATAAAGGAGAATCAAATTGACATTATGCTGTGATACGATCTCACTCCAGAAAATATGACTATCATCAAGAAATCAACCAAAACTGGAGGGAATGTGGGAAAAAAGGAACCATGCTGCACCATTGATGAGAGTGTAGACTAGCACAACTACTGTGGAAATCAGTATGGAGACTCCTCAAAAAACTAGGATTAGAGGTTCCATTAGAGCCAGCTATATCCCTTCTGAGTTTCTTACTGGAAGAATTAAAACATCATACCACAATGATACATGCACACTCATGTCTATAGCACCACAGTTTGTAATAGCTAAATCTTGGAAACAAACCAGTGTTCATCAACTGAGGAACAAATAAACAAGATATGTAGGGTTTTTTTAATGTAATGGAGTACTACTGAGGCAAGAAAAAACTAACTCTTTCTAGGTAAATAGATGCAACTTGACACTATTAAGTAAAATATGTCAGACTTGTGTTTAATCACTGCATTGTCCTATAGTGTGATAAAGTGAAAGAATAGATACTGACCCAAATACACAATAGGTATTGTGAAATAGAAGAAATTTCCCAAAGGAAAAGAGCAACTGAGGTGGAGAAAGTCAGAAAGGAAGAAAGGGAAAAGGATAAAAAAAAGATTACAAAAATATGGAGGGCCAGGGATTTAGCTCAGTGGTATAAGTGCCTGCCTGGCAAGCACAAGGTTGTGAGTTCAATCCCCATTACTAAAAAAAATTAAAAAAAATTTTAAACAGAAAAGATAATATGGAAAAAATTGTAAATAGGAAACAGTAAATGTGTTAAAGAGGAAGAGACGGCATTGGGAAATAGGAAATGAAAATATATCATATACAGGTACAAATTCTGTATCATTAACAGGATCATTACATTTACCCAAAATGTAGCAATAGACTTAATTTTTAAAATGTAAAAAAAGAAGCACCTGATTGGACCTATGTCTTACAATATAAACTGTTCAAAAGAGCAGGTTGAAATGCAGGTTGCTTTTAAGTCAAGACTACAATTCCCAAAAGAAATAACAGAAATACCCATTATACATTCCAAACCTACCGAAGACACACTTAACAAAATTTTTCATTATAAAAATGTTTATATACTATGCATAATTTACCAGAAATACCAGTCACCATCCTGGTGTACACAGGAAGAAGTTATACAATATGACTAATTTCATACTGGACAGGTATAAAACTACATACAGATGACATTACTGGTTTGCAGGAAGAAGTAATAGAATTAAAACTGGCTAGTCATTGGAAGGAGATTCCTCTTCCATAAGAACATCAGGAATCTGGCTTTCACGTGCATCTGGGCTCAATTGACGCTTACCTATACTTACATAGGCTTTTCAGGAACAACGAGTCTTTGCTTAGAACCATGTAAGTGCCTGGAATTTGGTTGTAAATCAAGATTGTGATGATAACTTGAACCTAACATTCTGATCTAACCCAACTTCCTGATATAAATGAAGGTAGTCATAACTCAAATATCCACTGTGACTACTTACGTGTTATCTGTCTTTTATTTCTCATTCTGTATATCTAATTTCAGAGAGCATGTGGACTACTGTATATCTAATTTCAGAGAGCATGTGGACTACAAAATCTACTCAATTTTCCACATATAACTCGAATTTAAATCTTTCATCATGGGAGAGTAGTATTCCACTGTGTGTAAATGTGTAAGCTTTATGTATTCACATGGCATAGAAAATAAAGGAGGCTAACAAGATACAAGAATGGTGAATTCCACTGTTTTGCAACTTTCAGCTTTAAATTTTTATATAATTGTATTAATGCTATGCTTAATTAAATAACTTTTCACATTTTTATGTGTAAAAACACAAACTCAGTCCATAAATGTTGCAGAAATGTGCCTTTGAATTGTAATCAGAAATTCATTTAGCAAAACATTATCTATGAAAGTGCATATGGCATGTGGAGTGAAGGCAGTGATGAAAGCAAAGTGGGGGAGAAACTTTACTGAACACACCAGTGGAGAGAGCAAAAAGGAACAGAAAACAGAAGTAGAAAATAAATGAAGGGCATTCAGAAAATGAAGCTAATATGTTCCCTATTTAAGTCATCTGAATACACCAGAGTCTTCAGAGAAACCACAGGCAAAGGTTCCGGATCACACATCCACCTCAGACAGCCCAGCAGCATCAGCAGCATCCACATGGCCTGCCCATTGTCTGGATTGGTGGCCCTGCTGGTGCTCACCATCATAGCATTGTGCTCTCTGGCCTGCACCCTGCCTCAGAAGCAAAGCCAAGAGAACATGAGGGCCTTGCTTCTCCTGGGACAAAGGAAGAGAATCTCCTCTTTCTCCTGCCTGAAGTATAGACAGGACTTTGGGTTGCCCCAACTGGAGTTTGATGGCAAGCAGGTCCA
>PVLA01016751.1:0-19637 GCA_004027455.1 Hydrochoerus hydrochaeris
AGGAAGAGGGAGGAGGGAGGAAGGATACATTTTGAGGAGAGGGATACAGGGGCACCACAAGCAAGAACAGGCCAAAAGCAAAAGCAAGATGATTCCCAGAGCAAATATGTCCAGTACTGCTATGTCTCAGTTCATTTCAACAAATATTCAACAGTCAAGGTGTAAGGAGCCGCTGCCTTCTCCAGACACGCAATTCAGTGAGAAGACTAAGACTTGTCCATCCATCAATGAGTTTGTTCAATCAGCAAACATTTGAGCACCTCCTCTGTCAGGTCCTGGGCTTAGCGAGAGGGTCCCTCCTAGCTTGTCCTAGGGCAGCCTGCCTGGGAACACGCAGTTCCCTGTCTCTGCCTCGGGGAGCCAACTTATCATCTGACAACTACGAAAGTGGAACACAGTGCAACAGAAAGTCCACCAGCGTTGCCAAAGGGAGGTCAAGGCTGCTCTGGAAGCTTCCAGGGGATGGTGATTGATGTGTACATAAATAACAGTGCTGAGACACTCTTAATGGGTTGGGAGGGGGCGGGGGGCAGGTCCTACAAGGAAGTCATCAATCTAATTAAAGAACCAGGAAGCACGTAATTAAACAGATGGAAGCTGAGCTGACCTTGAAGAGGGGGCAGGGTTTCCATACATGAAGACAGGGCAGGCAGAACTCTGTGCTGAGGACACAGCCCAGGACAGTGGCGCGGGCTCACAGGAGGTGACAGGCACTCCGTATGGGACTCCTTATTTGCTAACTTGCTCCCTGCAATAGGAACTCAGTGAGGACAGTGACATTTCTCGTCCAGGGCAATGGCCACCAACAGTGTCTTCAGCTGTGCCTGGTGCCTAGCGGGGACTCACAAATATTCACCAAATATGCAAATGATAACTGTAGCTAATTATAGAATTGTTGCTTGCTTATTGCATGATACGCAATTTACTGGGTGCATTTGTTTGTTTGTTTTTTGTTTGCTTACTGGTGCTGGGGAATGAGGCCAGGTCCGTGCACGTGGACCTCTCCGCCTCAGCCCTTTTTATTTTAGACAGTCTCACTCAGTTGCCCAGGCTGGTCTTGAACTTGGGAGCCTTCTGAGTAGCTGTGATCACTAACAAGTGCCACTACATCCTATTTGCTTGTTTGATCTTTACAGTGACCTGATGAATCCAGTCCTTTGGAAAGGAGATAATTTATGCAACTTGCCCTAAGGATCCTGGGTAGGGACTGAACCACGGTCTCTCCACTCTCCTACACAGCTAACTGCCTAGTCATTCTGCTTTGCAGGGGTTAAAAGTGTTGGCTAACGTCACAGAGGAAGTCTCAGGTTTCCTGGGGAGGAGCACAGGTAGATGTCCAGGGGCTGCTTTGTTACTAGGAATTCTGAGGCAGGGGAATGATGCGATTGGGGAAATCACTTACATTCCCAAGTTCCAGACCTCTCTACAAGGAGGTGATGACTGTATACGTAGTTTTCTTTGAGGGCTGAAAGCATGTGTACAAATCCCTCAAGATGTTCTTGGAGGTGTCCATTTTTGGGGTCTCCTGGACCACCTGCCATCCTGCCTAGACGATCACTGATCTTTCCAGCAACTTGCAAGTTTGGTGATTCTGACTCTCCTTTATTAGGAGAGAAAAATGTGATTCTGGGAAAGATCAAGTCGTATGTGCAAATTCCACAGCTGGAGTAAGAAAATACTGAGTGGACTTTTGGCTGACACCACACATTTGGAGCCTACAGGTGATACATAACTCATAGTTTAAAGGACATCGTGAGACGCCACTGTAACCAAGTGATCAAAGTTAACGTCACTGGAAATGAGTCATGTCAGTGTCATGAAATCCCCGAGAAGGGTACCTTATTGCTATGGGGTTTTTGGCAAAAATGCGTAACTGGATCCAGTCAAGAGAAGACGTCAAGACATCAGATGTATCCCACGCAGGAGGCAATGCACAATATAACCAGCCAGTGCTTGTCAGAGTGTCAGAGTCATAAAAGACAAGGAAAAACTGGGACAGTCACAGAGGGAAGGAGATGGAGACACATTAACTAAACCCAATTTGAAATCCTAAATTAGACACAGGGACAGTGAAAGAACTTGGCTAAAAAAGTGAGAAAATTCAAACAAGATCCCCAGCTTGGTTCACAACTACATGTTAATTTCCTGGTGGGGCTGATTATACCATGATGAGGCAGCAGGCGAGCTGGAGGGGACAGGGGAAGGACAGATGTGGATCTCTGCTACCTGGGCAAGTCCCTTTTAGTCTAAAATTATTTTTAAAATAAAAAAGTTAAAAAAAAAAGAAAGGAAGGAAGGAAGGAGAGAACCTCTGGACACACTCCAGGGCGATTAAGGGGCAAAAGAGCAGGCTGCCCATTACCCGCCCCCCAACCCTGCGTCGGTAGGGAGAGGCTGGAGGGAGGCGGGAGGGAGTTGGTGGAGGAAGTCGGGGTGGGGTGCTGACACCTGAGTTCCCCTTGGCCACGGTGTATGTGGCAGATGGTAAGCTGTAAGTCATCCGCTGGACTCTGCAGAGGGGCTGGGTTTTAAGACCCTCACAGATACCTAAATCCATGGAGGATCAAGTAAGTGCCCTACAGGAAGTGGTGGAGAATTCACCTGTAATACACAGATGTCAGATATCTCCACACGACAGATTTCCTAGTGCTCTGCAAATGTTATGGGAACAGTTGTTCTACTAGTATATTGTGAACGGTGTTTACCCCCAAATAAGACCAACTCAGAAAACAAGTGCTGGTCACTGCCGTGGTGATGGCCAGTGTCAGGCCGAAGGTTCCACCTCACTTTTCTCCGGCTTGATGCTGGTGCTCAGCAACGGCAGGAAAGGAAGGAGATTGGACCTGGTGTGTTTGATCTCTAGTTTTCAAGACTGATATTTTTTGGTCAGGTCTTATTTTGGGGGAAACAGGGAGGAAATAAAGATAGAAAAAAATCTGCTACAGACTTAGTAAAGACACATTTTTTTCCACGTGTGTGTGTGTGTGTGTTTTGGAGCCTGAACCTGGCACCTTTGCACTGAGCTATATTCCCAGTTCTTTGCTTACTTATACAGGTTTGAGAGAAGGTCTTTCTAAGTCTCTAAAGGGCCCAGGCTAGGCTTGACCTTGTGATCCTCCTGCCTCAGCCTCCCAGAGTGCTGGGATGCCAGGTATGTGCCACCAGGCTTGGCTTTTTTCCAGATACTTTTATCTGAGGCTGGCTGAACCTGGGGAGCAGAACTTCCATAGGCAGAGGGGGCTCACAGCTACTGCCCAGGAGCAAGAGATTTGGACAGGGAGTGAGAGCGAAGGAAAAGGAGCTGCGGCGGAGAGCGAGCCCTCCGCAGGCCACTGCTGCTGTCACCGCTGCGGACATCCAGTTGCCCATGTGTCCCCTGGCTGAGCCTAAGTCACCTTAACAGGTGACACTACAAAGCGACATGGTGAAAAGCGGGGCAGAGCATGGGGCTCCTGTGCGCGTACGGAGGGGAACGGGGGTGCCACGAACACCCGTGGCTTTCTCTAGGCTCAGCTGGTGTCCGGGTCCCCGGGGCGAGCCTGGACTGTCAAGGCTTGCGCTGCGCTGCAATCGCTCGCGAGTGGATGGTGCAAGGTCCTTGGCTCTGCAGTCGCTCTGAGCTCCCTTCCCGGGTGCACTGGCGCCCTTGCCGGGAGCTGCCCTGCCTCGGCCTCCCTGCAGGGCTGATGGCCCTCAGGCTGTCGCCCGGCTGCCAGCCCCAGGCCCGGGCTCTGCTCCCTCCTCACCTAGGCCGTTTCCATCCCAAGCTGGGGAGCTCGGGAAGAGTCAGCTGGATCAGGCTTGGGAGAGGGACACTGCGTCTTGAGGAATGAGGTGGCACATTTCCCACTAGCTCGTGGCTCCCTGGGTAGCGCTCGGGTTTCATGACACTTCCTAATAAATCATGGCTTATCACTCACACGGGACCGGAACCGGCTCCAGTTAAGATTCGTTAGCGATTGTAAAGAAGAAACATGAGTCGCCGTATATCAGGGCGTTTTGATCATCTTCCTGTCTACCGTAGGCACTTTTTTTTATCGTTATATTTACTGTAACAGTTGTTTAAAGCATAAATAAGCGGAAGGAAGGAGCAGCAAATATGAATAATGGAAATAAATTCATCTTATTTATATGTTTATGCGAGCATTTGACAGTCACTCCACGAAGCTACAGAAAGTTCCTTCCGCTTCCTGCCGGGCCGCAGGCAGAGGTCACAGGGGTTGGGGGAGCCAGGGACTGGGGGTCCCCGCTGCAAAGTGAGGCCTTGGACTAGCAGGGAGCCAGCTGGGATGAGGAAGGCCTTGGTGCTGCCGGGCACCCCGGGCACCCCGAGTGGCTGCAGCCCGGGCCCCCAGCGGGTGGGCAGAGTGTGGGGTGCTTTCCAGGGGGACGGAAGCGGGGTCCTGGGGAGTGGCCTCGGCTCACTGGCTTTCTGGGTTTCTGGAGGCACCGCCTCACCTGGTCCCCGCTTTGGGGCATGCGGTGCCTCCACTTCCTCTGCAGCGGCTCCCGCGTAAGCCCTGGCCACTCACTGTCCATGGGCTCCGGGGGTGACACTGCCGCTGTGGGGGAGGGAATCTCTGGGTGTTAAACTTCCGCCGGCTCCCCACACCTCATCCACACGTCTGCCCCATGGCACGGGGGAACCGGGGGCTCTGAAGGTCACTGAGATTTGCCAAGATCGCCCCACTTTGATCGCCTGCAGGAGCGTGTCCTCGAACTTGCTGTAGGCCTAGGAAGGCAGCTGGGCTGGGTGAGCCAAGCAAACCTGAGGGCCAGAGAAGCCAAGCCACGGAGCCAAAGCCACACAGCCCGGGGCACAAGGAGGGTGCTGACATCTTCTAACTCTGTGCTGACCCGTCTTCCCCTGGGGAGGAGAAAACAGATGCTGAGAGCATCTTGAATTTCTAGACTATTTAGAATTGGTAATGCTGCCTCATGACCTGGCATGGTGGCTTGTGCCTGTAATCTCGCACTTGGGAGGCTGAGGCAGGAGGGTCACTTTGAGTTTGAGACCAGCCTGGGCTACACAGTGAGTCCTGAACTGCATAGGGAGACCCTGGTTCAAAACAAAACAAAACAAAACAAAACAAAACAAAACAACACGAAGCAAAACAAAATGCAGCCCGAGTTCAGTTCATTTAGTTTATATTTGGCTCTTTCTCTCCCTTTCTCTCTCTCTTTCTTTCTTTCTTTCTTTCTTTCTTTCTTTCTTTCTTTCTTTTCCTGAGATAGAGTTTTTCTGTATAGTTCAGGCTGGCCTTCAACTCACTTTGTAGCCCTCACTGGCCTCAAACTCACAGTGATCCTCCTGACTCAGCCTCCTGAGTGCTGGGATTACAGGTGTGCATCACATCTGGCTATATTTGAGCACTTTAAAAGTGTGTTGGTTACATATTACAATGGAACGTCCCATTTTTCTAAATATTAAAGACACCCCTTCAACATCATGACAGGGAACATTCAGCTCACCACAGTTATAAGGGCTGATTTTTTTTTTAACTTCATAGCATTTCAAACAATTCCTCACATCAGGTTGGGGGAGACAATAGCTTGACCACCTGGGTGCAGGGAAAAGTAAGATATTGGAAGAAAACACGGCAAATGCTTTCCCGTAAAGGTGCCCATTTGGGACAAAGAGGGTGATGGATGTTTAGAAACCAGGTTCAGTGCAACAGTGCGGTCTTTGCAGATGGTGGAGCCTCAGGTCGGATACAGGCACAGGGCGCGGCACCGGCTCCCACACACGAACTGAAGTCTTATCTTCAGCGGGATGAGAAATTACCATGAATTGGTTTTTTTGCTTCAAAAGCACACACAGCGCTTCCGGTCCACACTATGCATTACTTCTTTGTGTCACAAACCTCTCTCCCGGCTCAGACCGGACATGGACATGGACATGGACGCGGGAGGCCCGGACCTGCCAGTGCTGCTGAGGTGGGGCTGGCTGAGGATTGCTGAGCAGCCTAAATGCCGACACTGTCCATAAACAACCCTGCACGGCCCAATTAGGGAGACAGAGACGCAGCTCCTGTCAGGCCGTTTTGCATGGCTCAGAGCCTGGGATCAGAGAGCATGAGGGATGGCTGGCGCGCTGGGGGCTGGCAGAAGGATGACTATCATTAGGGGATTACAGGGACTCACACCTTCCCGATTACTGGCAGGACTCATTAATTATGGCCGCATTTCCCTAATAGAATCGCAGGCTGGCTTATCAGCGCCTTCCCTCTGTCTGGCTTACCCCCAGCCGGCATTCGATCACCTATGAAAAATCAGACAGTGCGGCTCCGAGTGGCCTATTTAAAGGGAAAAGAAAAATGAGCAGGAGGAGAGGAGGGGAGATGCAGGGAGGGATACGGCCAAAGCGCCCGACGCAGCGCTCTTCCCACCCGGGGCTGGTTTCTTCTTCCCTTCCTGGAACTGCCACGGAGAGAGATTGGTGGCAGTGACAGGGCGTCGTGCTGTGGTGAGGGTGGATGCGTGAATGCCTCCCTAACACGCGTGCACACAAACGCACACACATGTGCACGCACACACACTTCCGTATCCTCCCCGTACAAAATCTTCCCGTGGATTTGGAGCATGTTTCAAGTAAAATCTGTATTTCTTGAGATGTCTCTGGCCTCACCTGCTTCTCCTCCTTACCTTCCAGGCCCTGTCTGTGCACAGCTACTTTTTGGTCCTGTAATTCATTAAACTCATGGCTGCCTCAGGGCCTTTGTACTTGCTGGTCTTTTTTCTTCAGACCTGGATTGGGTGGCCTACATTCAATTTGCAACTCATTTTTGGCTAACCTTCAAGAAAGTACTTGCACCTTTATGAGGTTGAAAAGAGGGAGAGAAAGAGAGAGAGAGAGGAAAGAGAGTGTGAGAGAGTGAGCACGGATTAGGGCAACATTGCCTCAGCTCTTCTCGCCTCTTAGACCTGCATGTCACCTCCCCATAGAGACTTTCCTTTAACACCCAACCTACAGCAGCTTCCTGTTATGCTCTACTCTCTTCTGCCGACTGCAGGGATGCTGATTATGTGTCGTGGGTTTACTGTATCATAGTAGGCCTCAACCCTGTCTGTACACTTTTTGTCTTTTGGATTTGTTTGTCTTTTTGAGACAGGGTCTCAATACGTAGCCCAGGCTGGCCTTGAAGTTGCAGAGATCCTCCTGCCTCAGCCTCTTGAGTGCTGGGATTACAGACGTGAGCCACCACGCCTGGCCTGGCTGCATGTTTGAATCACCTGGTTAACAATGTGGGTCTCCAGGCCGGACCCAGAAACTCACTCTGTTAGCCAGGGTTGGGACCCTGCTGATCCGTTTCTCTTTGGCAAGCTTCCCCCGTGATTCCACTGCACCCCGAAGCTCCAGCCTTGGGAACACTGGCTCCATACTGCCAGCAGTGTGAGTGTCTCCTCCACTGCTATGGCCCTGGGGGGGCCCCCGAGCCGCGGCCTAAAACTGTACCCAAAACTGAGCAGCTGCTCGGTCAGCGTTTGATGAATGAATGAGAAAACGCCAGGAGGCGTTCAGGATGACAGCTACATGACGGTGCGGCAGGTCTCCCAGGCTGAAGTTCTGCACCCGCAATGGGCGGCAGTTTCAGGAAGTCCCCGGTGCTGCGGGAAGCCCAGCCTCTGGGGAGAGGAGCAGGCGGCGTCACCACAATCATGCACTGCCATCGTCCTGCATGCGGATCCCCGCGACCCGCCGGCACCCTTCTCCCTTTAAATTAAATACACTGAAAAGAGCAGAGATCTCAATCCTTCATCTGCTCACAGATGAAAAAACATTTCCAAATCGTCAGCGATCACAGTTTTTTTTTTTTTTTAATTCTAAGGACGGCCAACTGTTCCCAGGGATTTCGATTACATTTCCTACCTATTATTTCATGTAATGGCATCCCTTAAATTTTAAATTAGCTTTGAAGAATAAAAATAATTGAATTCCTGCTGTTTTGTGTACATAGAGGGTGACAGGAGCTAATGTGATAATTTAAACTGTAAATGAGCCTTCCCTTTGTGTTCATTAATTACAGCTAATTACTGAATTACAAACCTTCTTGGTTAGGCACTGTTATGTATTCATGTAGCATGTTGAATCTCCAGCTGGTATAAAACTGTTTTATAGACTTACAAGCTGACACACCAGCTACCTCAGAAAAATTCAGTTTGAAAACCAGGGGGTGGGGACACAGAACAGACACAGGGCCCCCGACTCATATCTTGGGGAATAGAGGATCTTGCATGTATAATTAGAACAATTTATGCCACCAGGGGAAGAGAGAGAGAGAGAATGCGAAGCTGTTCTCCGCTCGGGGTGAAGAGCTACACTGCGGCATGCGATCCGTGAGGCTGGAGTGTTCCTGCCCTTATCTCCTTGTTCCCTAGAAACTGAGCATCATAATTATTTATTAACTGATCCTGCTTTTAATAACAAACAGGCGTAAAGGATGCCAGAAATCCTGCCCAATTCTCATGACCGGAAATGGCTGTGGAAAAAAGATTCAGACAGACGGGTCAAGGACTGGGCCACAGCTGACTGTTTCGCTGGGTGAAAACCATTTCCTGCCTCGCGTGCACTTCCGGAGCCAGTGTCGGGGTCCCGTGTGCTAGGGTGATGGTTTCTCACTCAAGGGTCACCTGGAGCTCTGCTCCCAGTGATGCGTGGGCTCTGGGTGGCCAAGCACAGTTCAGCTTGACTGTCTCTACCCTGAAATCTCCACTGCCCCCAAACTGGAAGCATTTGAGCCCCAGTCTGACATCACAGGTGGAGAATTCCACTCTCAGAAACTTTGCTCTGCATAAAATGGTTCGTGTTGAAGTCTTTTTAGTAGCATATGTCTGCAACACACGGCGCTTGTATCCAGTTTGCGGTTTGATATGTACACACACGGCATCTTGATTGGTTTATTTCCCCCCCCAGCCTCAGCTCTCCTCTCCCTCCAGCCCCAAAACCCGTTCCGACCTCTACAGAGTCTGCTTGTGTCTTCTGAACATAGCCTTTAGATGATTCGTATCTTGGGCCTCTTATGTGAGAGAAACTATGCCATACTTAACCTCTTGTAACTGACTTATCTCACTAGCATTTTATATTTAGACTTTGGTCTCTTCTTCAAGCTACCTCATTATTTATTTGAAAATATTTCAAAATTTGAAAAAATAAAAAGTTTGTGTTCTCCTTCATTCAATTTTGCCGAACATCTACTCTATGACAGTCAAAATGAGAAGTGTGCCAGGGTACCAAGAGATGTATTGGCCAGGCTGGGTAGTGCATGCTTATAATTCCAGCACTTAGGAGGATCACCATGCGTTTGAAGCCAGCCTGGGCTACATAGTGAATTGAAGGCCAACCAGAACTACATAGTGAGACCCTGTCTCAAACCTGCCCTGTCTCCCTGCAAGCTGAATCGGCAGGGATTTCACGGCCACCACAGACAGCCGTTTGATCTGAGTTGCACACAAGGTTTTCCTTCACTCTCAGCTTGGAGCTTGGGATGGGGTTCACCTCGCCTCCACGCTGCAGGGCTGGGTGCATGGCTGGGCATGGTACCCGGGCAAGCTCTGTGTTCTATTGTTCTGGCCCTCGTGATTGTGACAGGGATGGGCACTGGAGCCAAGCCTGTGCAGAGAGATCTGAGTGACCCAGCCTGGGGATCTGAAGGATCCTCCTTCAGCCTGGGGATCTGAGCTGCCCATGAAGAGGGTGGAGCTGCAGAGGACAGCAGTCCAGAGGTGAGCAAGTCAGATTTCCAAAGATGCCGTTCAGGTGCTGGATCCAGCTTTGCCTGAATCCCTTGCACCCCTGGGCTTCCTGTCTTTTCAGGATGTGGGAATATCATGCATGCCAGACTTCTGTTTGTTTATTTTCTTTCTTTAACCTTTACAGGCATTCAGAAATATAGAATGATATGTTAAAAAAAAAAGCATGTGTTCTGCTTCTTATTTAGCTTGGAGAATTCTGGCCTGGGTTTGGGCAGAGCACTCTGAGTGAAACCTGGTGAAGCAGAGGCAGCACCAGCGCCCTGGCGGCTGCCCCAAGGCCACGTGTGCTCAGCTTGACCAGAGCCCCACAAGCTACTGAGGTCCTGGCTCACGATGGGCGGGTCCCGAAGAGCCTCGACACATCACAAACTACAAACATACATGCTTCAGGTGGAGCAGAGTCTACTTGTTCTGTGGCTGCCTAGGTTTTCTAAGTTTTCTTGGGTTCTGTGTTTGTTGGAGCCGGGAGCCTGTCTCTTGACGCTGGTGACCAGTACACATGGAAACTGAGTCAAACGTCTCAGAGACAACACTCATGAGTCATTGGACGACTCCGCGTAAAATAGCATTTTTGGCAAGTCCCCAGTGATGGTTGTTAGGCTGGTAATGGTGACAATAGTATTTGTTATGGTTTAGATCTAAAATCACCCCCAAAAGTCTCATGTTTGGCAGTGAGGCCTGTCAGAAGGGGGAGCGCTAGGGGTGTATTTTCATCTTGGCTCCTCCCTTCTCTCTCTGCTTCCGGGCTGGCCTCTAGCATGCCCTCTGCGATACTGTTTTGACCTGGGAGCCGCCAGCCATGGAGTGAATGAATCCCCTGAAACTGTGATCCAGAATACAGTTCTCCCCTGTGAAGTTGCAGGTTTTGGGTATTTTGTCCTAGTGATGAGAAAGCTACTGATAAATATAAAGAATTTTTTATATGCCCCGTTATATTTAGGCTGCTTTTACCAACACCATTCATCTGATCAACATTTGGTGCTTGGTTATGGCCTATTCAGGATGGGAAATGATATAATGAGTCACTGTGGGCTGCTGTATGAGAGGGGATTGGGGAGGAAAGGAGAGGACTGAAGGGCTGGTTCTGGGACTGGTTACATTAGTTGCCTAATATCAATTTCCTTCTTCTTCCTTGATAATCAAATCCGGATTTTGTTTTCTGTGACAGTGTGCCCCAGCCAAGTATTTCACAATGTTTTGCAACTAGTCAGGGTTGACAGAAAAGTTACACAGGTCTGGCTGGGGAGGTTTAAGAGCAGTACTGGTGGGTTTCTGAGAAAGTTTGCCCCTGAGAAGAGAGGACAAAGGCAGCACCATTATTTCACTCTTTATCCTGCCTGGAATACAATGGTGGCGGCAGCCATCTTGCAAGGCAGCGGCAGCCATCTTGTAACCAGAGAACACAATGAGGAGACAGTGGCTTCTCCAAACACATTCAACTGGGTGACCCAGAGCCACCATTGTCATGGTGATAAGAAAAGGAAATTCTGATTTATTCAAATCACTGCAAGTTATTTTTTTATTTGCAGTCTGATGCATTTCTAATTTAGAAGTGTCTTGCTAATCCTGGGTAGGTTAAGTGAAACTTGGAAAGCCCAACAGACAGAGGCAAATTCTCCAATTTCTGGGTTTAACAGAAAACAGATGGCAGCTACCAGCTTCTGCTAACTCATCAACAGCACACAAAACTGCGGGGGTAGCAGCTAATGGTAAAAACTGACTTGAATTCAGTGTTTTCCTACCAGATGTGGTGTAATACTTGGCACACGGTGGGCACTTAGGGAAGTGTTTTTTAAATAAGTCTGAAAGAATCCATGGTGAATCACCCCTCCCCACTCAGAGCTCCACCAAATGGCCTATCTTTCCTTCTGCACTGTACATTCATTTTACTTATCTCCTTAGTGTTCTATATATGAAAACCACCTTTTCCACCTTACATTTGTTGCGACTATTAAATGAGTAGCTATATGTAGAGAGATTAAACAATCATCTGTGCGAGTGTGTTGGTATTATTATGGTCACATACCAGGCTAAGTGCATTTCTTTCTTTCTTTCTTTTTTTTTTTTGTACTGGGAATTAAACTGAGGACCTCATGCTTGCCAGGTATGTGCTGTGCCACTTAGCTATATTTTTGGCCTTGTAAGTGCATTTGTTGCATGGAATTTTTTTTTTTTTGAAACAGGGTCTCACTATGCAATTTCAGGCTGGCCTTGAACTCACAGCCATCCTCTTGCCTCAGCCTCCTAAGTGTTGGAATTACAGGTATGCACCACCACACCCAGAATGAATACAATTTCTTAAGGTCTCTTTCTTCTCTAATGTCAGCCAACTCAAGCTGGAAGCAACTAGTTATGTCTCTTATTACTCAGGGCAAGAAATTTCTGCAGAAACAGAATATCATCTTGGGAAGAACACAGTGCTCATTTCCAAACAGCAATAATGGTAGCTCTGTTTCCCTGTAACACAGTCTAGTTTCCACAGACTGTAAACACAAGGACCCCAAGTTACAACCATGTCCCGGGAGCAGCGTGACCCCCACAGTCATTACCCAAAGTGCTTGCTGATGAAGGGAACTTAACACGTTGGCAGAGCAGGTCAACCACTTCCCCACTCTGTTTTGTGGGGCCTGCTGTTCACGTGGGTAACATTCTCATAAACGGAGTCAGCATTAGGAGTACAACTTCTCTTCCGTCTTTTCCAGTCGGAAAACTGCAGCAAGGTCACTGACACCCTCAGCTTTGAACAATGGAGAATGCGTTATCTGTAGTGGTGCCAGTTGATCCAGCGTTTCAAGGCCACTGTTTGAGAACCACCAGGTTGGAAGGTTTCTCAGTCAAGAGTTTCCTCACATGGAGCCACTTACACAGGGAGGTGACGAGGGAGATGGGACGGAGGCCACACTGAACCGCGACATGGGAGGACCACCAGGTCCTCTTGACAAGCTAGGACAGCACCCGGTACCTTCATCAAGCTCTGCAAACACACGGTTCAGGCCCGTCCTCAGTCCCACGGTGAAGGAAGAAGCTGTGCTCCCGGATCACCTCCCAGAAGGCTGCGTGTGTGCAGCTTGTGTCCCTGTAGCTCCATTTCCTCAGCCCTTGATGGAGCCAGGGCCCGGGCTGGCCAGACAGAGGGACCTCTCCTCAGCACCCCCTGGCCTTCTCACTCTGGGGGGGCCGGAAGCACTCAGACCTACAGCTGTTACTGGTGCAACCCACAAAGGCGTTCTGAGCAGAGCTCACCTCTGGGTGCTCCTTGAAGGACATGCGATTCAGCCTCTCATTCCTTCTCAGTGCAGCGTCACTCGCCACGTCCCCTCTTGCTTAAGTCCCTCGTGTTAGTGAGTTTTGCAGAGCTGTGCGCTGCTGCTGTTGGGGGGTCCTCTGGGCCTCCCCTACACTAGAGCTTGGAATTTGCGGCAGTCACAGAGTTTCAGGGCCACTGTTTGAAACAGTGGCGGTCAGGCCACTGTGGCTGGCAGGACTGATCACTGCAAGCATTCAAAGACACAGAACCTCTGCTCAGGATCACCTGTTCCCGTTCTGTTTCGCACTCAGGCACTGGAACCCTTGAGAATCTCTTAGCCTTACATTCAGGTCCACTGTCAGCCTGTGGCTTGCTCTGCACTTGGAGAGAGGCCAGCTAGGTGGACTCCTCCAGGGACGCGGGCTGGTGCGGGTTCGAGGTGAACGGATAAACCTCTAGGCTCCCCCTCCCCCCCGCAGGCTCCGGGGGCGTTTGAGTAGACAGTGTGTGTTGGGGGGCGGTGGAGGTGGGGATCTGGCATCCAACCCAGGAGGGCTGGGGAAGCTGAAATCGCACCTCGCATCTCGCCACAAAGGTTTGATTCTCTTTCTGAGTAGGATCCGCCAATCTGTAATCAAGGGTTAATTTCACAGCTCACTGCTTCATGTGGCATAATATCCATTCAGACTAATTAAATCTGTCTAATAACGTGAGTGTCTTTGCCTTTGTTCTTTCCCTTCTTTGTGTCACACCCTTCACATCTCATCTCCAGAACCACACGCCATCACACTCTACGTGACAAGCAGAATCCATCCCTAAAATTAAAACATTCCTGACCTATCTGCGGTGACAAGCCAGGCAAGCTTCAAGGCGCTCCGGCCCATGAAGGGAGCTGACACATTTGTTTTTAATTTCAAAAGAGTAGAAAGTGAAGATCTGACCCCGTCAATCAAGCCCTGTGACAAGTTTAATCATTGGTGCCCCACAAAAATCATGGCTAAATAGGAATGCAAATACTGTATCACAGGGCTCTTATAAATGCTAATCAAGGAGAAGTAATCAACTGACAATTTCACTGGTCCCTTTTCTGAAGAAGTCACTCAACTGCTCTGTCTTTGGGCCACAAAGAGAAGAGAAAAAGACAAAAGGGATGTGTGCAGCCCCCCCCACCTTCCTTTTATTTCTCCTTCCAGGACATTTCCTTTTAAAGAGTGAATTTGCTCCTTTGATCCACTGGTGAACTTTAAAGCAAAGGAGTTATGCGGTTATATGTCAAGTGCACTTTATTATCAGTAGCTGGGCTGGGCAGAAAACGCACCGAAACTTCCGCTAAAATAAAAATCATTGTTTGTCTTGGTCTTTAATCTCTTCCCAAATTCTCTTATATCTTAAAAGTGATTGACCTGCTCTGTTAAGAGGGGGAGGGAAAAACTTTCATAAGTCGTCAAAAATCTGAAAAATGTGATCGCCGTAACTTAGAAAAAGAAGATTCCCTTTCAAAAACTTATTCCGGCGTTAATGAAGAATTTATACCCACCAAGAAGTTCTGACGTTCAAAACTGGAGTGCGCTCCGGGAGAGGAGGGACCTTGGCGGGGACCGAATCTTGGCCAATTTCACCTGGAACCTGAGGACTTTGTGTTTACCAAGCCTGGAGCTTCCAGGGCTTGCTTTCTTCTCCTCTACTGATTTTTACACCGGGGTTCCTAGGGCGGCCAATCCACTGTTTACTTCCTGCTGTGGACACCTGTTTCGTGGAGTCACAGAAGAAAAAGAAGAAAGGTGGTGCCACGTTCACCCCGGATGGTGGAAACAGAACATTCTAGAAGTTCAGCTGCTGGCAGATGAATGCCTAGGGTGCGAGCCATGAAAGGTTCAAATTCCCAGCCCTCTCTCCTTCATTTTAGGAAGGTAAAAGTGGGAGTTTACGGGGTTTATGGAGTGGGAAGGGCTCTCCGGTTTTCTACAGAGGTGGGGTGGCCCAATCAAGTCTGCTGTCCGCTTTTGTATGGCCCAGGGAATAAGCCATGTTCTCCCATTTTTAAATGCTGGGAAAAAAAAAAAAGAAAAGCATAATATTTCATGCCATGAAAAATTACATGAAATCCACACCTCAGTGTCCAGAAATAAAGTTTTCTAGGAACATGGCCAGGCCTACTCAGCAACGCATCACCTATGGCTTTCGTAGGACAAGGACAATGTAACTGAGTAGTTCCAGCCGTCCTGCAAGGGCTAAATCCTTATCCAGACCTCGACAGAGAAAGTTTGCCGGCCGTTTGCCTGGACTTGGCCATGCCTCAGTTTCCCCGGTCATGGAAATTCTCTTTCCACAAACACCATCGAAGGTACCTCAGGGGTTTCAGATGTAAATGTTCAGGTTATGGAGGACAGGCCTCCTTCCGGTGACAGGCCACCCCTCTCCCCTGACACCAGGCCTTGGAACTTCGTGGCTTTCACCTGTTTTCCACTGCCCACTGTGGGAGGGTGAGCAGTTTTTCTAAAGAAAGGTTTTGCAGGGCCAGGGGCACCGTGACAGAGCCTCAGGTGGCTGGAGGAGACTTGTCTTCCTCGTAGCATTGTTTCAAACTAAGATCTACTTCATTCTGGAATCAATGCCGGGGCTCCCAAAACAGAACCCCGAGACCCACAGAGGAGGAGACCCTGAGCTCTATTTCTGTTGTGGTGGGCAAGCGAATGTCCATTGTGAGGAAACTGGCCCTGTCTGAGCACACAGGTCTTTGCTGTCAGTTGTCACTTGCCTGTGTGGTCGCTTGAGACCTGTTGCTGGTGATCTGAAAGCGTCAGTTGCCTCATGGTCAGAGAAAGAGCACCCCAGCGCCCCTTGTAGAAATGCTCTGTGGGCGAACTGGGTAGAATGAGGTGGTGTGGGCGTGTGCTCAGAAGTTTCTAGAACTTACTGATACTGGGAGATTTGCTTTCTTTTCTTTTCTTTCTTTAGGAAGAGTAGCTAATTTGGCTCACAGTGGGGTGTTCTTAAACAAAGCAGCTGGCAAGAATCTAGAGGAGACTCTGGGAGAGGAAAAGGGGGTGAGTTGAGGCTCTATCACGCACTAAGCGGGTGCTCTGGCCTGGTGTGGTAGGAAGCCTGGCTCCATCTTCCAGGGTCAGGAGGCCTGGACAGAGCCTGTACCCATCTGGGTGTGGCACCCGGGTTCCAAAGAGCTGCTGCCGATGTCCTAGTACCTGCTTTTTACGAGGGGGCAACACGAACGCTGGGTTTCTCAGCTGCTGCAGACCCATCTGCATGACCCTGGAAAAATCACTGAGCCACTGTAGGCCTCTCTTTTCTCATCTGTACAATGGGACTAAGAAGGCAAGGCATTAAATAGGCGATGCCTTTACCAGCAACTGACTCAAAGCAGGAACTCACACGGCTGTGCCCCCCACAAGTGGCTCCTGAAACCCTGGCTGCAGCTGTAGGAACCCTCATTTTCTTAAGATGCAGCATCTGTGCATTTGGGGTTGATTAAAATAAGCAAGCTTTGCAGGGAAACAAACCAGGTTTCAATCTCTCCTTCCTGCCAGTGCTGCTTCCCATCCTTCAGACTCTGCAGTGTTATGAGAAAACCTGGCTTTTGAAGATTAATCCCGTGCAGGTGGCAGGTGAGCAGGCCGGCTGGCAGGTGCGTACGTGCGTGGCGGTGGAAGCTGCTGTGTTCTAACTCAGAGGCCGAGGAAGACGGGGAGTGAATGTGAGCACACGCTGGAGACTGGATCCGTGGCAGTGCGGTTCGGTTCGGTTCGGTTCGGTTCGGTTCGGTCTGGGGAGTTTTCTGCTCCCTTCTCCTGGAGGAGGTGTGGAGAAGGGGATTTCCTTTCATCTCATCCTAAGCGACCACCATTTCTTTCCTTTGAAACCACTTGCTTGAATCCTCCTCGGGGACGTTCGCTGGCGGGTGTGACTCTGTGAGGTGGACACAGCGGGCTGTGTTTCTGCCCCATCTTTCCTGGCTGATGCTTGGTGAGGAAAACGGGAAAGAGAATGAAGAATTGTACACCATCGGAGAGATAGGGCTCTGGGTTCAAATCAGGGTTACCATGGGAACCCAGTTCGGTGAGGAGGTGAGTGCTCGGGGAAGCTCTGTCGCGGGGCCCCTCATCGTGGAGGGGTAGGCGCCCCCCGGTGCAGCAGTGCGCACACTTGTGGAACACGCCGGGAGGCTTCCTCTTGCTGAGTACCTGTGGTTCTGGTGTTCTGAGCAGTGCCGTCCGTGACAGTTTTCTCTAACGGGCCGGCACACTTCTGGGTCTTGCCCGCTCCTGCATTTCCCTCCCCGCTCCTGCCCGGACCCTCCAGTGCCCTCCCCGACACCCTGTCCCTGTGCCTGTCCCTCTCCTGCCCCGCACCTCCCCACCTCGAGGTCCTTCTGTGTCCTAGACACATTTTATTCCGCACTTTTTGAACTCTTTGCCTCCAGGGCACAGGCGAGGTGCCCATCTTCTTCTTCTGGACTCTGGAGAGCAGAGCCTGGCACAGGGAAGGCGCCTAGCAGGTGCAGGTGGGTGCAGGCTGGGTAAGTCACCGGCTCCTGCTTTCCACACGGGGCAGAGCGGCAGAGAGAGGGGAAGTGCGTGGGTGGCCACGGCTGGCTTGTGTTGGCTTTTGGGCTTAGCACACTGCGTCGGGAAGTCAGGGGGACACTGATCATGGACCTGCCAGCCGGGGCTGTCATGAGGAGAAACACTTGGGCAAGGATCCTGCCCAGTGCCTGCCACACTGCAGAAACAGTGCACGACTGTGTCATCATCACTGCTGACTTACACAGCGTCTTCCTCCTCCTCAGCAACCACCCAAGGAGAGCTCTCCATTCTGCCAATGAGGAAATGAAGGTCCAAAGAGTCGAGGTGGCTTTCCTCAGCCTGACAGTGGCAAGCGCAGCTTGGATGGCAGGAGCTTGCCTGGGGAGCCAGCCTGGGTGGGCAGGCTGGGTCACCAGCAGAGCGGGACAACCTGGCCCAGGAAGATGTGTGTAAGCCCTGAAAAGACCGAGCTTTCTTTCCTGGCTCCACAAGGGAACACAACGTCCTGAAGCAGCCAATAGACCTCTCGGGGAACCTGGGTGTCCCTCCCTCTTGGCTCCGACTGTGGTCACTGAGGAAATTCCCAATCCCCAATCCCCAATCCCAGGCGGTTGGGAGGCCAGGCTGGGCATGCGAAGATGGCTGTTTCTTGAAGTTGCTTGGAGAATCCAGTTCTGCCCGGAGGCCCTGTCCTGCGCCCAGAATGCAGCCTCGGACCTTGCTCGAGCAAGGCGGGCGGCACGGGCTGCTTCTCCTCTGGTGGCGCTGCTCCTTTGAATGGTCCAGGCCTCTGCCTACTGCCCTGAGAGCCCTCTCACCCCTCCTGCTGACCCCCACTGGTGCTCTATGGCCTCCTGTCTGCCCTGTCTCCATCCCTGCTTCCATGTGGGTGCCAGAGTCACCTTGGTGCCAGCACTGCTGAACCGTTTCCCAGCTCCACGACCCACTGGGAAGTCAATGGGTCTGTGACGTCTATACACACACCTGTAGCTTAGCTTCCATTTCAGAATGTCAGTAGAAAGAAAAGGCACAAATAATTGGCTGTTAAATACTGTCATACTTCTCTTAGGTCCCTAGTTACTTTGTTTGTTTTGTTTTATTTTGTCTTTTTGAGACAGGGTCTCACTATGCAGTTCAGGCTGAACTTGAGCTCACTTTGTAAACCCAGCTGGTCTCAAACTTGTAACGATCCTCCTGCCTCAACTTCCTGAGGGCTGGGATTACAGGCCTGAGCCACCACATCTGTCTTGTCATAGTGCCTGAATGTTCGTGTGTATAAATGTACACAATATGCATGCGTGCACACAGCGTGCACACATACATATAATGTACACACATACATATACATATAATTATATTTATACACCCTGTAACATATTATGTTTTACTATGCTATGTTTTCCCACTGTTAATTTTTTACCTTACAGGGTTAGGGTATCGGATGGATTTGGGGGAATCGTGTGGGCAGTGATAGGTGGGTAAATTGCCTGCAATACAGGTTTAGGATAGAAAGGGGTGTAATGTGGGGGGGCCGTGAGGAGGAGATTGTGGGGGGGCAGGAGGTGAGAGAGCAGGAGCAGCAGAGGTGGTGGTGAAGACAGTGCCCCCACCTCCCTGCGGCAGAGGCCGCTGTGTCCGCTCCCGCAGAGTCACTGTGCTGGTCACTGGACTAAAAATGCAAATTGCAGACAATGGCCACTCTGGCATTTTGCTGGTTTTAGTGAGTTTTAGTGAGTTTCCCACAGAAGCCTAAAGAGCTGACCTGTCCGTAAAGGGGTATTTACTAAAGCGGGGGTGGGGGGGAAGGAGGAAGGGGCTGCATTTCTATTTTAGTGTTGTCTTCTCCATTTGCACAGCAGGGAGTGTCTCCGTGCACTGCCACCTTTGAAAAGCCTGAAGTCAGCAAGCGGCCTGAGGTGTGATAACCACTCCTGCTTCCCTGTGACAGACAGACCCTGTCCTCGGCACTTCTAATGCAGTGACAGTGTCACCGTCATCCTGTCATCCTCCGGGAGACAGCAGGCACACAGGGTGACAGGCAGCTGGGCGAGGGGAGCCCGATCCCCGCACTGGGCTCGGCATGGTCAGCAGCAAGG
>PVLA01016752.1:0-19640 GCA_004027455.1 Hydrochoerus hydrochaeris
ATTTGTAGTTAGGAGAATCCAAGGGATTATATGTTGCTTTATATGGTGAATCTACTTAAACGTGAAAAAGTAATTTTCTTAGATGTTGTAAAATATTTCAGTAACAAATGATCACTATATTGATCATTGTACCAATACATATCTTCTTCACATTTTTCTTTATTTGTGACTTTGTCTTCATTTTCTGGCATTATGTCTACCATTAAGAGTGTTATTTTCCAAATAAATACAGTTATACTTTTTCCCTTGACCTTAAAGACATTATAAAATAAAATTCCTGAGTTTCCTTGTAGTAATGAAAATAAGAAAAGAAGGACAAGCACTTTTTCACTGTTTTTCAAATTTAACAATGTCTTTCAAATAAATTAGGAGAGAGAGAGAGAGTTCCTCAGATCACCTTGTTTTGAAGGCCTATATCATCATTGTTTTGGACTCTTTGCTATTGTTACTTATTTGTCTTTTTTATTTCATGTTTTTCTAGTAATTTGTTTTGTTTTGTTTTGTTTTGCTTTTCCAATACAGAAAGGATAGGTGTACATGTAGAGGCTTATACATGGGTAGAACTTTCCCTAAACAGTTTATGGGAATTGATTATATTATGCATGATGAAATGAACAGCTACTTTGAAGAAAAAAAGACATTATGTTATCCATTGCTAATACCATATTGTCATGCTGTGAGATCCACTAATGCGTTATTCTTTGTCCAGAGTGGTTTTAGTCTGTTTTGTATTGCTTAATTTCAACATACATGAAGGTATGGACAGAGTATTTTGGAAGGTATTTTGAAGAGAACAAGAGACATCATGGCAGCCATTGTTGATTTCCCTATCATCTGGTCTTGAAGGCCTATAGTGCCTTCATCATCCTGTTCTGATCAGTTTAATACTATTTTGTTTTGTATGAATTCATTGTGTGCGAAGATATGGACAACTATTTAGAAGAAAACAAAAGACTTTATGGTAGCTATGGTAGATATCCTGTTATCTTGCTTTGAAGTCTGTGTCACTTACATTGTTTTCTTCTGCTCTGCTTTGTTCTGTTTTGTTATTTTCCACCACCATTAGTTTTACCCTCTTTGAAATAAAAAAAAACAGAGAGAGAGAAAGAGAGACAGACAGAGAGACAGAGAAGTCAGGGAGGGAGGAAGGGAAGCAGGGAGGCAGGAAGAAGAAGAAGAAAAGAACAAAAGAAAGAAAAGGAAGGAAGGAAGGAAGGAAGGAAGGAAGGAAGGAAGGAAGGAAGGAAGGAAAGATGGATCCTGGACTAAGTGCCTGCAAGCCTGATGGATCCAACAGCCTGGGCATGAACCACAAGGCTGTCCCTGGTTCAGCGACTTTGCTGGCTTTGTGTCGTGCAGACTCCTGCAGCACATGGCAGATTCCCTCCCTTACCTGGGCAGGCACAGGAGATTCATTCTCTTCTTGAGTATCCATATCAGAGCTCAAGTGCATTAGTTTTCAAAAAAGTGCTTTTGATCTGCACCAAGGAAAGAAACACTTGTCACCACTTTGCTCCATGTCAAACTGTGTTGTGTAAAATTGATGGGCAGTAGATCATGAAGGAGAGTTAACCAAAACAAATGAGCAAACCAACAGAAAAGGTTAACACTCTGACAGAAAAAAAAGAGGGACAAAGAACTCTGCAAAAATCAAATAGAATATAAATATTTGGAAACAAAACAATTTTTCATCATCTTATGTTATAGATGAGAAAACTGCATACCTGGAAAGGTACCTGACTTTCCAGTCACATTAGCAATAACAATAGAGCACTTCTTTCTGACTGAGCATTCTGACAACCTAGTAAACCTGTTGAAAATAATACACATAGCACATTTTTAAAGGAAAGAATGCTAATTCCATTATTTACTTACTTGGTTTGTGCTGATTCCTCGATGAGATCCTTTCCTTTATTTCTTCTATTCACTTTAACCCAAACTTTTGTAGGCTAATCTATGTAACTCCGTGTACATATGAGTGTAGTGTGATATATTGTGCCTGTCTCAAGCTATTGGGACATCCAGGCACACGACAAATTGCGTGGAATAACAGAAGCCTAAACTTCATTATGAGCCAGTTCTCTAAGATGCAGAAAGCTGCCTGGGATGGGTAGAATTTCTTCCACAACTTGCACTGATGCTGAAGGAGCCCAAAAAGCAGCTCACTGGAGTTTGCATCCCAGGGTCGTGTTGGTCACTGGACTAAAGCCCCGAGGAGATCTTCTCTCAAAGAAAAGTAAAAGACTGGAACAAAGCTGGGCTGTTTGAGCCAATCCTTTCCTATTTTTGCATATTGTGCTCTGCACATACTCTGGTTATTCTTGAGAACTACAAGCAAGAAAGAGAAGAGGTGTTAATCCATGTGGGGCCACACAGAGAACAATTTATCTCAAGATAAATCCATAAGGTAGTGTGTTTCTTTAATGTGTTGAAAATAACACATCCAGAGCTTAAAATTAATTCCCAGTGACCGGAAATGCTTTCCTTCTCTAAATTATTTTTTGGATAGTATTTTCATACCTATAGAGAAATCTTTCATAATGGGTTCAAGTAGTTTATCATCAACTCCAATCTGTTTGTGTTGGTACTATTTATGCTAAAACCACAAATTTATTTTATCTACACCTCATTAAATATACTGAAAATTCATGTATAGAAATAGAAGAGCCATCTACATCCCCTTGAATCTCCTGTCTTTCCTGTCAGTGATGTAGTAGCATGACAGAAACTCAGAGAAATACATACATTTGACCTTAAACTCTATTTAAATGAATCACTGAGCTCACTCAGTAGGTAGGAAAGACAAGTTCATAATGCTAAACCGTTGAAAAAATTAAAAAAAATTAAAACAGAATTTCAAATAACTAATTCACACAACCTGTCACCATTTCAGTATTAGTCCTGAAGTAAAGATGTGAGTAAATAGCATTTCAAGCTATGAGTGCCAGTGCCCCATCAGTGCACACAGACACATGGGGTTGTCTGCAGCCGGAGTCTCTCCAGATGGTAATCGCAACTCTAACAATGCGCAGGCATTAACTGATTTTATTGTCACAACTCTGAAAAATTTATGAGCTTTTAGACAATAATATGGGAGCATAAAATAAAATATCTATGCATATCTAAACACGTGTGTGTATGCACATACTGTATTTAGCAGATAACAAATAGTGTAAATACGTTATATGTAAAGACAGTTGGTCTGTTTGGAGGAACCAGCAATAGATGGCAAAGCTATGATGCCATCATGATTCAGTGGATCCTGTGACTCTGCAGGGAACCTGCAACCTGCTCTTGATGAAACGTTAGCATCCTTGGCACTGTGGCAAGGTGAGGGTTAACCAGCTAGATGGAAGGACTGGCAGCCAGTTCAGCAGCAACTATATCCACTTTTAAGTGAACTAAAACAGACCCTCAAGCTTAGTATTGCATGGGTTCTCTTATTTGGGAAATTCAAATTATATAAAGCAAAATAAAACATAGATAATAGGAAATAGGGAGATAGTTCTTAAATGGAAAGTAGATCAAGAGGCAGAGGGAGGAAGAAGTCTGTGCCTCCCAAGAATTGGCCATACTAGGGTGCCCATCCAAGTAGCCAGGCTTTCTGCAAACTGTGCAAGGCATGCAGGGCCCTGGAAGAGAGAAGCCAGATAGCACCTCCTATGCGCCTGCCGGCAGCACTGGCTGTGAATCAACCCCTGCCTGCCCCAAGCAACCCAAGTGGTTTGGAGGACAGGCTGAGTTGATGGCAACTCAGGTACAAAAAGCAACTGAATGCTGGTATTTTCTGGTTGACTCTTCAGGCCGGGGCAGGTGCTCTGAGCTTCTCTTGGGAGGATGACAGTATGCAGCATAGCAAACATAGGGGTTTCCCTCTGTCTTGTCTTTGAAATACAGTATTGTTCTCACTGTTTTGTTTTGTCCCAATTAATTGTGTTGTTTCATCCAGTGTTGTGTTTTGATTGGTTTTATTCTGTTTTGGCTTGGATGGATTTTGCTGTATCTGGTGGAAAGGACAATTATTATGAAGGTAACAAGACACACCATGGTGGTCACTGCTGTTTTCCCAGTGTCCTGCTTCGAAGTTCTGTACCCATTACACAGCTTTGTTTCGATTGGTTTTATTCTGTTTTGTTGGGCTTCACTATCTTTCAAATAAAAACAGAATTTAAAAAAATAGAGGGAGGAAGTGGAGGAGAGAAAGAGGATGGAAAAAAGTTAAGATGTTACTTACCTGTGTCTTCTCCACACAAGAAACACGAGTGTTATGCGCTGCACACATGTACTAAAAAGTAAAAAACACGGCATGTGAGATGGTTACATCTCTATGTTTTTCCTATTTAGTATGTTATTTTGTTATTTTGAGGACGGAACTAATTTTGAAATTGTCTAAATATGTTTAATGACAAATACCGTGCTGTTTGAAAGCATATCTTTTTGAGTAATAGACATATTTAGTGATAGACCCAAAAAGGTTTTCTGCAATAATTTTGTTTTAGCAGTAAATATACTGTTTCCAAAATGGCAAAGTTATGAGCTATATGACCTAACTATATTGCAAATATTGGCTATACACATTTATGTTAAATTGAAGCAAATCTTTAAATTATTCTACCCCTCTTGTGGGGTAGAATATCCAACATATAGAAATATTTCTCCTGAGTTTTTCTCTCCCTACATAGGCTCCAAATAAGCCTGTAATATTGTTTTTTTTTTTGTTCTCATACACTTCAGTTCATAAGGTGTAAGCTTCTGGTATTTTCTTATTTCATGTAAACCTCTCATTACTTTCAGAGCTAAAATCTTTGAGCAACTCCCACTGAGCAAGAATAAATCTAAAAATAAATAATGCCAGTGATTATTTTCTGAATTGCAGTACTGGACATGATGCTCACAAAACTGTGAAAAGTTCCAGAGAAACCCTGTTTTTGCTGCATCTCATTCAGGTATGAGGGTAAGCAGGAGCCATGCATGGGTCTCCAGCATGGTTCATCATTATCATGTGGTTTGCTCTTAGGCTGTTCAGGAAGTTCTCCTTCTTCCAACTCCTGAGAAAGTGCATGGTTTCAGAAGCCGTGATGTCTCAACTGAAAGTCAGAGCTTAGACTTCCTCCATAAGATATCCATAAAAGAAGTGGGTTTTATATCACCCCATTGTTATAAATGTATATACTGCATTTTCTCTTTCAATCAATCAATCACAAAATTTCATTTATGCCCCTTGCAAAACACTGTGGTTGTCCAGATAGAAACCACAAAGAAGTGTAAAAAGAAAAAGTTCCTGTTACCATGGAATTTATGAACTAGAAAGAAAAAGCTAACTAAAGTGCCACTCTGTGTTAAAATCTGTAAGATGCTTGCTAGGTGACCCTACAACCAGACACATGCATGAAGCACTGACTGAGAAATGAGCTAGGGCAGAGTTGTGCATAATTTATAAAAACTAAGATATGGCATGAGTGTTTAGCAGCATATTACCTCAGAGTAGTGAGTAACATTTGAATTAATTCATGTAATAAACCATCCATATATGAGACTCAGTGAAAAGGTAGGGACTGATTAAAAGACACGTGTCCCTCAAGTGCCACCTAATGTCACTCCACTGTTTCTGTCAATGCTATTCACCATGGATATTTATATTTCTGGAGCACTTTTTAAAGCACTGTTCTAGAATGATTTATTTCAGGAAGTGAACTGAAATCATAATGAGTGTTTTTCAGTTTTATGCATCAGATCACTTTTCATTTGACTCTGTGCTCTTCCATCTGACCCTAGCAAACTGATTATTTACTTACAGAAAGAAGGCTGAGCAAAGTCAGATGGCCTCAGCATCTTCACGAAGCTTCGGAAGGACAGGAAAGTGAACTTTAATGTTTATCAGTTGGAGGCTTGTCCAGGGTATTTTGTCAAACTTCCTAAGAGGAGCTACTGTTGGGAGACATGCAACACCCTGCCCATGGGTTTCAACTGTCTGTTTTCTCGGCATCCTGACTGCATCTCTAGTGCACCCTCTCCCACCTCTCCTATGCTGTGCTCTACTTCATCTGAATTCTTTTTCTTCCAACACCTCAAAAATGGTTCTGCTTCATTCTGTTGTGCTTGCAGTTTCCTCTGTTTAGAATACTTTCCTCCAAGACACCTCAGTTTTCATTTCCTTCAGTTTGGTTAACGCGTCAGTTTCTGCAATCATTTTGATTTGGCCTGTTGACAGATTTGTCTACTGTTTAGAAGCTTGACCTTCAGGGTGATGTGTGACACAGTGGAATCTTTAAGAGGTGGGATCAGTGTAGGGTAGTTGGGTCTTCAGGGGGCCTCCCCGGGAAAGGGGCTAGTGCTGGAGTTAGGTGCTATGAGACAGCAGGGTGAGCCACCAGCGTCACCAGGTAGGTGAACCATGAATTCCTTTGACATGCATGCCTGCCACTGTGCCACCATCACAAGGTAATGGCACCAAGAGGCCTTTGCCACAGCCCCTTGTGGCCTTTACCCTATGGTCACCTAATCTTGGAACTTCAAATCCCTTCAGAAGTATCCATCTTCAGGAATTTTCTTATATCAACAGAAAATGGGCAAATATACCTCCACAAAGAAGGTACATTTATCTCCATGTCCAAAATACCCAGTAGTGCCTCTGCCACTGATCACTATCAATTTCTCCCACTTTATTTTTCTTCATGACACGTGCTGAATATTGGGAATCTATTTTCCATGTTAATAAATTTGCCTTTCACAAAATCACCAGCACTTTCCATCACCCCATCCCCTTAACAATTTGGTAGTCAGAGAGTCTGCCTTTTTCAGAACAGTTATCTGGCTTCCACTGTATTCTTGAAAATTTCTGTGGAGCAAATGAGCTACAAACTAGGAGGACTCATGAAGTAATCAATCATGTAGTGTATGCCATTTGCAGTGCATTCAAACATTCAAGATCAGAACTCGGGAGATTCAACAAATAATGCTATTGCCACTTACAGGAGATTTTCTAAGGATGAAGTACTCAACTGAAATCTGGATAAGGACAGCAAACACAGCTCTCTCCGTGTTGCCATCGGTGCACTGTGTTACGCATGCTCCCCTCTGCGCTGCCGTACTGAACACAGCCATGCAGCTGAAAGAGAACTAAGTCACACATACACAGGTCTTTCTGTTGTTATTACTTACATGTTGATGTTTTTAAATTGGATTGATCTATTAATTACACAAAACAAGTAGTTATTCTATACTTCTCCCCTGCTCTTCGGTAATGCTGTGTTTCCCATCCAAATTTCTGCCTCTCTTCATTCTTCGCCATCTCTGGGTCTTCCTTCCTGTCACCGTGACCATCCAAGTTTATCTCCCAAAGAAAAATCCTTTGGTAAAGATTTATGTGAAATGTTTTTAGAAATACTGTAGATAGATCATAGGTGGCTTTGTCTCTCTGTCCCTACTTTGCTTCCTTTAAGCCAAATAAATATTTTGTTCTGAAGACTTATTTTTTACATACAATGGTGTGTTCTCTTCTCTTTAAAGATCATGCAAAATCTTCTGTTTCCAGGAGGCAAAACCACTTACCAAAACTGCTCTAAAGTCCAATATCAATACATAAAAATTTGTTCAGGCAAATATTATTTAGAATAAAGAAGAGATTCAGGCTTTATCAAATAATAAATTCATGACTTACTGCTTACAAAAAGAGAAAGCCGTGTAAGTAACTCACACTCTAGGGACGTGTACCCTGGAAGCTCACAATAAGCACGATAATGGCAAAGGCTGGGAAGTAGAGCAGACGTGTTGGGAAACCCCATTATCCTTCAGGTTTCCACTTCCTTTAACTGTGGTACAAAATTCATTCCTTACCTCAGTCACAACGGAAGCCCCTGCACACCAGGTAAGACCCATGTATAGACATAGCACTTCCTACTTCAGTAAAAATTACAGCGTGCATTAAATTTTAACAAGGAGAAGACCAACCGTACAGGTATTGGTCACTGTTATGCCCTAGTGAAAAAAGGAGCTAAGAATATAATGATAAGGAAGACTCAAGATAAAACAATCAGAAAAGTTCCTTTAGGTGCATTTGGCTAGTTTAATCATCTCAGTCAGCATAATAAATGGTAAATAGAACAAATCTAAATTCTTACTCAAAGGAAAAGTAAGATCCATTTTTGCATGCATCATGCTACATTTTCAAAATGATAAAAAAATTCTTCTGTGATCAAGATGTTAATGCTTAAGTTCAAAACAGGCAAACACCCAGGAGTCAATTAGAGCACATTAGCCACGGGATGACTGCTACCTTACCAGGATGATATGTACCTTAGCACACATTACTCAGTTAAAGAAGAGCTCTACCCTTCCTGCACTTGAACTATGAACTGATAAAAGTTTAATGATGCATTAGAGTGGACACTTTAGGTTTATTCCTGTGATTACCAAAGCAAGCATTTTTTGTATATGTCTGTCCTTCATCTTTTTGGATTTATAAATTTCTATTATGCTATTGTATTTGTGTTTTTGCATTTATCAGAGAAAAGCATTTCCTATTAAAATCAGTTATTTTGTTTGCTGTTGGCTTTGAAAATATTTCACTAAATTACATAGGAGCATAGACAAGTATATGTTTGACTGTTGAACTATAATTTTTCATGAACTGTTATAATGCAGTCTGCATGTTTACAGTGTAGCTCTATTTAATTCTGCATTTTTGAAGTGAATATAAAACAAACACAAATGTTTTCTATTCAGAATTTTTTTCACAAATGCATCCAAACTTATCAGGAATACATACTGTATTTTAGACTATATTTTGCTTCTGTCTGACTTACTTATAATGGCTTAAAGAATATAATTTTATCAGGTAAGTTAGAAGCACAGCAAAATTTTCTCATCTGAGGTATGTACATGGACTTGATTTGTCTAGTCTAAAATAATAAGGAACTGATTTAGTTAACCTGATGTCCATTTCCCTTGATAATTCATTTTATTTTATTTTATTTTTTATTTTAAAGATAATAAAACCCAACAAAACAAAACAGAATAAAGCCAGTCAAAACAAAACAGTGAAATTTGTACAGAAATTAAAATCTTTACAATAATTGTCCATTCCATCAGATATAGCAAAATCAAATCAAAACAAAACAGAATAAAACCAATCAAAAGAGAACACTGGATAAAGCAAAAACAATTAATTAGAACAAAACAGTGAGAACATATTGGATTTCAAAAACATGATAGAAGGAAATCCCCCCATTTGCTACATTGCATACTGTTATCCTCCCAAGAGATGCTCAGACCGCCTGCCCCGGGCCTGAAAAATAAACCCAAATTACATGTATTCATTTGATTTTTGTACCTCAGTTGCTATCAACTCAACCTGTCCTCTGAACCAGCAAGTTGCTTATGGGTAGGAGGCGGGGGGCAGTTCTTGATTCTCAGCCCATGCCCTGGTAGGCTTCTGAGAGGTGCTGTCTGACTTCTCTCTTCCTGGATCCTTCATGGTTTGTGTGGCTTACCAGAAAGATTGGCTATTTGGATTCTTAGTGAACTTCTCCCAGTCTCAGCATGGTTGATTCTTGGTAGGCACTATCTAATCCATCATTTTAAAAAGAACTATTAAGACAGATACTTTTTTATCTTTATTACCCATATGTATTATTATATTTATCTTACAATTTTAGAACAATTATTTTTAAAATGCAGCATGTTCAGCTTGATGCACTGGCACATGGCTGTAATTCCAAAACATTGGAGGCTGAGGCAGGAGGATTGCTGCAAATTTGAGGCCCGCATAGGCTACACAGTGAGTTCAAGACCAGCCTGAACTACATAGCGAGATCCTCTCTCTCTCTCAAAGAAAAAAAAATACTCCTTTTAAATATTCTGGGAATGAATACAGAAATACTACCTACTTGTCTTGGTTACTTTTCTATTGTTCCTGGGACAAAATATCCAGCACACAAAATGAAGGAAAGAAAGGTTTATTTAGCTTACAATTTGTGGACGTTTCAGTCCATAATCAGCTAGTTCCAAGGCAGAGTGCCATGGTACAAGGCAACACTTCAAAGCAGCAGCCAGCAAAAACAGCCAGAGCACAAAAAGGGAAAAGGAAGCCTCCTTTACACCTTTATACTGTACACAGGTCACCCCCCCATCCCTCAGGGCCAAGTGTAGCTCCCACAAAACCTCCTTGCCCTCCTCTTGCACAGGATGAGGATATTTATAAAGTAAGAATCCTGCTCCCTGCTGAGGCTGTCAGTTAAACTTCTAAACTTCTCAAGCTGACACACTGTATCAACTATAACACTACCCTTTACATTTCAGTACTTTTGCCAGACGCTCAAAATACTTTGCAGTTCCATGCTGTTTGCCATCTTTTGTCTTGTTTTTTTTTACATGTGTATTTAAATGTTTTTATAATGATTGTGATACAATTAGAAATGTTTTACTTATTTGTGATCCTTCTAGCACAGCACAGAATGTGGATAATAAATATGAAATATATAATATATAAATACATCTATTTAAAATGTTTTCTTGAATAGTTAGGTTATAATCTGCCTTCATAGCAAGCTGGCTTAGAGTTTACTATATACAGAGGCCTCTGTATTAGAAATCAAATTTTACTGCTCAAATATGAAAACCAGCTGAGGTCAAACCTACTAATTTAATGAATCTTTTGCTAAAGATAAGAATACCATATATCTGATTTTTATTTAAAACTCTAGTGTGTGGGCTGTAGATTTAGCTCAACATCCTAAGTGCCTGCCTGGCAAGCACGAGGTCATGAGTTCAATACCTGGTACAAAAAAACAACAAACAAACAAACCCCTCTAATGTGCCCTCTTTTTAGCAATACATTTATGAAATCATGAATAGCAGTGATAGTAAGTCTAGCAGTAACAGAAGTGGTCCAAAGAAGGAGAAGGAGGTGTGGATACATAGTTAATATTTGATATATAAGGAGTATAGATGCTCTGACAGTTGTCATAGTACGTTGTAGGTATTAACTAATTTAGTACTTCCTGTAATTACATAAGATGTCATCCTCATCTGAAAGATAAGGGAGCAAGGTTTAAGGAGCTCAAGTATCTAATTCTGGTTCATGTAACTAAACCACAGAATCCAAGCAGATTCGACCTCACTCATTTTCTCAGCTAATTTTCTAATTTGGGAATATATGCTAGTTTATATTCGACCTCACTCATTTTCTCAGCTAATTTTCTAATTTGGGAATATATGCTAATTTATATTCGACCTCACTCATTTTCTCAGCTAATTTTCTAATTTGGGAATATATGCTAATTTAATTTGCATGAAGTAAATCTCTCTCCACAGTACTGTCCTCCCTTGGGTAACTTTTAATCCAAAGCAATAATATTCTTTTGATCATATTTGTGTCACAATTCAGGAGAGTAATCTGTGTAAAGCTTTCCAAGAATGTTTAACTTCACATTCTACAAACAGGTAACCAATTTTAGCTCTTCATTGACTGTTAGACTTTACAGGTAGGGAATACTGAACAAGCAAATATGCAAAATAAATATTTTTTGTTCTCATTTTAATTATTTTCTTGTCTCTTAAATGCTTGGACAAATTCCCTGCTCACCTTATTCATCTTCATAAGAGAGCTTGTTAATATTTGATCATGATGATGAAACTCAAAGTGAAAGATTCATGTCAGGTAGATATACATGTTGTGTTACTTTCATGCCCAAATCAACAAATTAAAATATTTACATGCAAAGTCAGTCGTCTTTCTTTCTTCTTTTCTTTCTTTCTTTCTTTCTTTCTTTCTTTCTTTCTTTCTTTCTTTCTCTTTCTTTTTTTCCTTTCTTTCTCTCCTCCATATTTTACTCAGTATATTTTTATTAAATAAAAAAATTGCTAGTAAGCATAATCTATTAACTCTGTTTGTGAAAATGCTGTTTAATTCCAGGAGATGAAAAGATCAATCATTAAGATATTGTATGCTCAATAGGACTTGGTGTATTTATATTTATGAATGGTCTTTATATTAGAAAGATGAACTTAGAAAAATAGATGTCTTGTTTACTTTTCTCTTGTTATGGGACAAAATACCCAACACTCAAAATGAAGGAGGAGAGGTTTATTTAGCTCAAAGTTTCTGGAGGTTTCAGTCCATAAGCTGGATCCAAGGCAGGGTAGCACAGCACAGGAGCAGCTGTTCATGGTGGTGGCAGGTACAGAAGGAGATGAGCAAAAAGGGACGAGCACACCTCCCTCTCCCTTATATTGTACGCCAACCACCCACACTTGGGTAGATGCAGCACTCACACCTCCAATCCTGGTGCTAGAAAAAAGCCAATCAGAAATGTTAGATTCAGCCACTTTTGAAAGAGTTGTACTCCAAACACAAACCTTAACATTCTGTCTCTGTCCCCCCCCCATTTAGTCCATTTCCAAGAGCTGCCAAAATCCTAACAGTTTCAGCATTGCTGAAAAGTCCAAGTTCCAAGATTCCTCTTACAACTAAGGCAAACGTTTGACTGTAATACACTGTACAAACAAAAAAAAAATTAAAAACTTCCAGCATCCAATGGCACAAAATAAACATTATAGCATTCCAAAAAGAACAAACAGGAGGATGCAAGGAAATGAGACTGAGGGAAGTCCAAACTCCAGCAGGGCAAACATTAAGTTCTGGAGTTCCATGTGGAATATCTGAAGCAATATAGTTGTGAGCTCCAAAAGGCTTGAGTGACTCCACCACCATGGCACCTCTGGTGGTTGTAGCTCCCATGGCTTTTCTGTTTGACTGGCTTTGCTCCCTCCTTCCAGCTTTCCTTAGATGATCCATGCTCCTGGCTTTTCCAAACTTCTTGGTTCTCCATTGCACCTTTGGCTTTATTCTAAAAACTTTACATATTATAACCTCAGGGGCACACTACATGACCTCTCAGGCCCTCTGAAATTGGGGAGAAAGCCTTTGTAACCCTGGAAATCTTGCATTCTGTATGTACCTAAATTCAGTGCCACATAGATGATGCTGAGGTCTGCTGCCAGTTGGAGCAGTAATCAGGCTTTCCTTTCTCTTAGCCATAGGCGTCAAGCACCTAGATAGCTGGGTACTCTGAACCTGATTGTGAAAAACAAATTGTCTAGGCTGCCACCACTCTGGAATCTGGTGTGGCTGCTGCCATTTTTTAGCCTTGTATGGCTGACACTGCCATTCTGCAGCTTTTTTGCAAAGCAAAGTCTTTTACTTCTATAGTTTTGAGGCTACAGAAGATGGAGATCTACCACTTCCCAGCATGCCTCTGGCCATCTTTTCTATTTTCCTGTTCCTTCTCAGCAATGGAGGTCTCAGCTCTATCTTTACAGTCCACAGCTTTATTGGAGCTTCCCTCCTGGCCAAACTCAGAATGTGATAATCATCCCATTGGTCTCTTTGCTCTTGATTTGCAACATAAATTTGGCTAAAAGCCCCCAAGTATAGCCATGCCACTACCTCAATATTCACCTGCCTTGAAATTTCCTTGGCCAGATTAATTAATCTGTTGCCCTTAATCTTCACCTCACACAAAGTCTCTGGACACAAGCAAAATGCAGACAAACTTTCTGCCAAGCCATAACACACTGTGTAGAGTCCAACAACCTATGCAGTCCTATGAGCCTGGTCTTTACCAACAGACTTTTTATCAGACTTCTGGTCTTCTGGGCTCAGACTAGAATCTCCCATACAGAACAGCCTAATCTGTTCCAGGGCTACTCTTTCAGGCAATGTCTCTGAACCATTCCAACTTTTGCCACAAGTCATTTCCAAAGACTCTTGAACCACATGGTCAAGTTTAGTCACAGCCATGACCCCACTCCTGGTACCAAATTCTGTCTTAGTTACTTTTATCTCTTTTCTGGAACAAAATACTCAATACCCAAAATGAAGGAAGGAGAGGTTTATTTAGGTTACAGTTTGTGGAGGTTTCAGTCCATAATGAGCTGGCTCCAAGGTAGGGTACATGGCACAAGGGCAGCTGTTCATGGTGGCAGTAGGTACCAAAAGTAACAACAGCAAAGAGGGAGGAGCACACCTTCCTTCCTTCCCTTATATTATACGTCTACTATTTACTCCTGTGTGAGTGCAATACTCACAATGCCAATCCCAACACTAGACAATGAACCAATCACAAATGCTAGATTCAGATGCCTTTAAAAGGCCTGTCCCTGTGATTATATGAAGATTTTGGGGGACATCCAACCACAACCTATAACAAAGAATTCAATTTCATGGTTGGCAGACTTCAATACATTTCATGGTTGGCAGACTTAAATACATTTTTTCCTTTATTTGACAACATCTTTGGTAAAATAAATCAACTTGCTTACCCAGACAAAATACTCCATGTATTTCATTTTGGGAAGAAGTGTTTTAAATAAAATGATATGTATGGGTCTATCTCCTCCTTTACTGGGAGAAGGAAAATTCTCCAATTGAAATTTATTTATAGAATATAAAAAATGAATAAAAAATTAAGTAGACTGATGACTTTCACGTAATAACAAAAATGAGTTCAAGTTAGAGGGAACAAACATATAGACCATATACATATAGACCATATCTTCCATCTGGCATGGATTATTTTCAAATGCAAGTGAAGGCTTTGTCAAGTGTACCACTTCAGGAACTTTCTATTCTTATGTGGAGTTTGCTTCTAACTCACCATGAGGCCATAAACAAGTCTCCTTGCTTCTTTCTATCATTCAAATTTCTTTACCTCTGAACATTGGTTATCTATATTCCCTCAGAGTACTTCTGAAAGGATGTTATCCAGTGGTATTTGTGATGTTGAGAGTTGCTCTGTGTTGTAAGTCATTAAATTTTTTTTGAAAGTTGAGGGAGCTGTAAATTATAATGACTTTAAGGTAAATGGAGCATGTGCAAATATGGTTTTTATTCAATTGAGCAAAAACTCACTGACTGTAAAGGATTGTCCGATTTGTTTTTCTATATTAGCTCTATTTATTTGACAAAAACAGAATCTCCATTTCTTCCTCCATGTTTTAAAGGAAGGTACCAGCTTTAGTTACCTTACCATTTTTTTTGTTGTTGTTTTTGTTACCTTATCTTGCCAATTAAGCTTGCAACATATGCTTAGGAAAGTGCAGGGAACTTCTAAAAACAGTTCTTAACTTTAGGTGCTAAGAAATATTCAGACTTATTTATAGAATTTCTCACTTGTTTCTGGTATATCAAATTATACTTTGGGCCTATAATTAACATCATACCAGACTGATATTTTGATCAGTTACTTAATAAAATGGAATTATTAGAGACTTTTATATGTAAAATTATGCCTATACATTGGATCTAAACAGGGATTCAAAAGAAAGTTATTTCCATGTACATATTTGATCAAATCTACAGTGTCATAAAATTTTAGATTCTTGTTTATGACATGTTTTTATAGCTCTATGGCTTTTGTTTCTTTCTTTTTTTGATAGAGAAATGATATTATTAAGCTCTAGTGAGACTTGGAGAAATTTTTGATATTAAAAAGTGTGGATATCATCTTTTTCAAATATTGCTAGGCTTGTCTTACTCTTAGAATGGTTTTTAGTTATACTTGTTAAATTCTGCAAAAAGTATTTTTATTGGAACTTTATTAACAAGATATAGTCATTATTTTTTTCTTTCATCAAACTTTATATTTGTTTTTATGAAGATTCTGAACATTTAAAATTTAAAAACTTTTTTCCAGATACTTATAGTAGCTTTTTGTATTATTATTTTATCATTACTACATTGTACAATTTTTAGTAGTGTGCAGTAATTTTAATTTTCATACTGATCTGGCATCATAAAGCTTTCTTAATTTCCCTTCTTATTATCTGTGTGCTCTTTTAAATGTCCTGATGAGTAATCTTCAGTCAATAGTAATAATTTTGTTTCCTCCTGTATTGGTTTCTAGGCTGATGTAACAAGGTATCACCAGCTAGGTGATGTAAAAACAACAGAAATTTATTCTCTTAAAGGTCAGAAAGCCAGAAGTCTGACATGAGGTTCTTGTCAGTGTTACTCACCCCAGGAAGTCTCCAGGAAAGTATTTTTTTCTTCCTATCTGGTGATTTCCAGCAATCTTCATCCTTCCTTCATTTGTGGCAGTAATATCTCTAATCTCTGTGTCCCTCTTTAAGCACAGTTTCCCACGTGTGCTTGTGTCCAGGTTTCCCTTGTCCTCTAAGGTTAGATCTCTTCCAGCATATCAAAGGTTGTTACAATACATCATGGCTTTACAATTACAGCTGGAAAGATTTTTTTTCCTAAATGGGGTCACATTCAGAATTTCCAGGTAAACATGAATTTCTAGGGGGGTATAATATCCATCTCAGAAGATTCTAGCAACCCTAAAATTTAAAAAAGTTTTTCTCTGTCACCCTCAAATTTTGTCACCCCAAAATATATGTCCTCCCATCTGCAAAACATTCCAAATTTCATCGTCAACATTATCTAAATCAAATACAATAAGACATTTGGCATATTATAAGTGGAACCAAATTTCTTTCCATACATGGAGAGAAACTAAAAGCACATTATCTGCTTCCAGAACACAATGTTAATACTTCTGAGATTCTCATTATTATACCTTCACTTTTGAAGAATATCTTTGTTGGATATAGAGTTGTGAGTTGTCAGGTTCTTTACTTTCAGCACTTTAAAAAATGTTCCACTGCTTTTTCTAAAAATTTTTTTATTTAAAGAAAAAATTTTGAAACAGAAATAGGGTAGAAACAATACAAAATCTCAAAATCAAAACAAAACAAAACAGAAAAAAAACCAAAAATAGTTACCAGTAAAAAATCACTAGTTGATAACTACATACTTTCCTCTTAGATGCCGTTGTTCAAGTTACAAAAGTAAAGCCCACTAAGTGTGTTCCACTGCTTTTTACCACCAAAATTTCTGATAAATCATAAGATATCGGGATTATTTTTATATATAAATAACATATTTTCCCCATTTTAAAAAGTATTTTTTCTGTGGTTTTAGATACTTTGATTAATGTTCATGCCTATAGTTGGAATTTTCTAAATTTCTTGAAATTATATATTTGCATCTTTCATCAAACTGAAAAAATTTAATCATTGTCTTTTGAAATAGTTTATGCATTGCATTATCTCTATGTTCTGCTGTGAGACTTTGATTACCTATGTTTTGAAGATTCAGACATTATTTCACAGGTCTGTGAAATTTGCGCACAGTTTTTTCAGTCTTTTTGTCTGTATTCTTCACATTGAAAATGTTCTGTTGATCTGTATCTAAGGTACTGATCCGCCTTACTTTGTCTGCTCCGTTCTGCTGCTAACTCCAATCAGAAAACACTATACACATTATTTTTCCATTTTTCAATTTTTATTTGTAACTTTTTCCTAGTTTCTACTTTTCTTATAGGGTTTCCTATATTTTATTTATGGAAATCATATTTTCCTTTACACTGCTAAACATATTTAAAATAAAGTATTTATCTTCTTATTTTAATGTATGTCATTGTTGTAATTGTTTCCACTGTTTTTTTTTACTGTCAGCAGGTTAAATTCCTTTGTTTCTAAACTTACCGAGTTTGCATTGTCCTCCAAGTATTCTGATGGCACAGAGATTTAATTCTATTTCATTTTGGACTCACAGATATTGTCTGCTGGGTGAAGCTCAGTGTTTTGAAACCCTTGAGAGTGCATGGCTCAAGATCAGGGAGTCTATTAGCTCAGTTTTTGAGACAGAATCTGGGGCTCCCCCTTTCTGGTGTTCTACTTTTTGGAATATCTCCCTTACTTTCTAGTGGTGGTGATTGTTCCGATCTGTTTCCTTCGGTTTTTCAGGCGCGGAACCGCATGAATTTTCCCCTCCAGTGTTTAACCTGTCAGTGCTGACTACAGCCTGCTCTCAGTCTAGTCGTTTAGAAAACAGGAAAATTGCTCCATGCCATTCTTCCTTCCAAATGGATTTTTTTCTAGCTTCCTTGCTTCTGTTCACTGTATCTACTTCCAGCCAGTTATTTAGAAATTTTATCTACATTTGTAGTTATTGCTTGTGGAAAATTGTTCTGCTGGGACGTTTTGTGGCCATGTCTGAAGTATAACACATAAAAATGATTTCACAGTTTTTTGGGCTATAGGCACTGATAGTTCATCTTCCCCAAATGTATTTTCACTTATTATTGGGATTTTCATAACCTTGAATAATATTAATTTGGACTACATATCTGTGGGAAGGTCAGATAGGAATTTAATTTCTCACCGAACTCTTTCCTCCTCCAACTCAGTCCCACTCAGTTGTTCAGTTCCTTCACAGTATTTTGATCTTATTTTGAGGCATTTTCTTGGTATTCTTATTACTAAGGCCCTTTCATAGTCTCAAACTGTATAAGAACTGATTTGAAGTTCAAGGACATGTTTGAGATGCTTGTCAGTTTCTTATCATCTCTCCTCATACGGATGTCAAAACTCTAATTAGTATACACTGATTCACTTCACATTTAAGGAAATGACCTTCCACCATAAACACACAGGTTGATTAAGGGACCAAAGAAGGACACAAGTCTTAAAACAGTTAAATATACTACTATTTCATACAAGAGGTTTTTTTAAATGAATATTTAAGTTTTAAAGGAGGAATGATATCTTCTGCTTTATCAAAGTAATTAGGAATTTAGAAAATTACTATTATTCTCTGAGTGCATAGAGCAAGAGTTTATGGATCTATATTAGAGCACAGCATTAATTGCACAGTGTATAAATTGTGTAAAAAGAGTAGAGAAAGAATGAAGAAATAATGACTCTCCATATATAATTGATTCATTGAGGTAAATGAGTAAACTAAAATGACATCCAGTTATGCATTATGGCAGCTTCATGAGAAAGTTGTAGTGTCACTTGTATATTTTAATTTTATTTTTAAAAACAAACATGATTTTTATATAATAAAGAAAAAATTCTGATATCAATTGATGGAAAATTTCTTTATAAAATCAACATTCCTATGAAAGATGTAACTTTACAAATGACTAAAGCAATGACTCAGGAAAATTTGTGTCTTCTATGTAGATATTGACAATATTCCAAGAAAATTTTTGTGGTTTTTGAACATTATTTAAATTGCTAAAAGAAATATATGAACACAACTAAGCAGCTTATGCATTTATTAGAAACCTTTATTTTGATGGAAATGCTTGCCAGTTGACTACTTTCCTTCAAATTTTAATCAATAATGACTCTCATTTGTGATTCTTGTTTTTCCAATAATATTGTTCTTTAATAAATTATAGAGCATGATACTAAGAGCATTTAGTATCATGTGGATTTTATCTAAGAAAAAGGAACCAGAGAAATGTTATCTATATATCCTTAACTGGAGACATTTAAACTATTTTAAAATTATTATGAAAGAAGGAGATGAACAAGTCACCTTTAAAGCCTCTCTCTGCCCTTTGCCAGTAGTGTAAATTAAGGCATAATAATTAAGATCTCCTTTGTCTAATTAGCAAAATATTAATTTCTTCAAAAGACAGTTGTGAGGAACAAATGACAAGTGTGAAGATGGTAGGGAAGACTACCTGTAATGTGGTAGTGGATGCTACAGAAAAAAAGTTACTCTTTTTTTTCTTTTGTTAATGTTCTTCCTTATATTCATTTTTGTATTGCAATTTTAA
>PVLA01016753.1:0-19642 GCA_004027455.1 Hydrochoerus hydrochaeris
ACCCCAGTATCCAAAGCAAACTTCTAAGTAAAGTATCATCCTCTTTTCACGGATAAGGAAATTGAGTCTTGGAAAGATGCCTGAGCAGCACAAAGCAGTAAGACTCAGTTTGGAACTTGCGGCTCTCGGCTCCCAAATTCTGTCTCTGCCATGCACCAGTTGACAGCAGAGGGCACAAGGTACAACCTTGAACAAGCCCTTGAAGGTGGGGTTCTAGGGTTCCAACACCTGGCGGCCTGATGCCTTCTCTGACCACAAGCCATGAAACATCTGCTCACAGAGCAGTAATGCAGCTTCTTCCAGAGCCAGGATCAACTGTGCAGACTGCTTGGCACAGCTATGTAAAGAACTCCAGGTCATTCGAAGGCCACGTTCAGGTGGCTTGGTGCAGACTCTGAAAGTTCCCCGAGGCCCACTGAGCCCTCCACAGCAGCCAGAGGAACATCTCCAGGAGAGCATGGGGCCAACTCTGCTCTCAGAATTTCAGGGAGCAAAGAGAAGGGACCACTCAGCTGGTGACGGAAAGAGAACCAGGCTTGGTGCTGAGAACCCCAGTACGTTTGTTTGCTTTACCTGTGCGAGGAAGAGGGCTCAGGAAGGCACATGCTCTTGGCCTCTGGGATGGGCTCACAGCCTTAGCCTGGCCCTCCATCGCCAAAGCAGAAAACCCCATGCCAACTTGTAAGGTCAGTATACCCCATGTTATGGAGCCAAAAGGTGAAGTCACTTGAGTCAGACCACAAAAGACCTACGCCCAAGCTTAACTTTAATGGCCTCAGAGTCCATAGCACCCCTGCTCCACCCTCTGACCTTCCCCTCACACAGCTGCTCCCCACAGCCTGTAAAACCAGAAATCCCCAGTACAGCCTTGTAACTGGGAGTCCAAGCAGTGCACCTTTTTCCCCAGGACTCTCACCCACACGACAATGGGCATCTCTTGTTCTCTAGCCATTTTTATTTCTTTTCCCATTCTTCTTCCCCTCCTGTCTCAGTCCAAGCAGAAGAGCAGCAGGCAGAGCCCGCAAGCCAGAACAAGGCGCTCAGCCTGTGTCTTCCTCCCATTACAGGCTGAAGAGAAGACAGTGGGACCCACAGCTACTGGAGTGCCAGGGCAAGGGCCACCAGAAATGCCTGCACTGGGCTCTGGTCCTCACGCCAAGGGTGCCCCTTGCAAACTTTCCTCTCTGATCTCTGCTTCCCTGGTAAAGCTCTCAGCCCACAGCCTCTGCCAGGATTGAGGAAGAGGGCTCAGGAACACACATCCTCTTGACCTCCGGGATGGGCTCACAGCCTTAGCCTGGCCCTCCATTGCCAAAGCAGAAGACCCCATGCCAAGCCAGGGCAGGGAGGGGGTCATACCTAGCACCTAGCACCTCTTAGAGCACAGTTTGTAGTCAATGGAACAGCTCAAGATTGGGATTCAGAAGACCCATGTTCTCCTCCCAGTTCTGCTGCCTGTAAAATGTATGATGTTGAGCAAGTTGCTTTGCCTTTCTGGGCCTCAGTTTCCTCCTCTGTGGCAATGGGACTAACCAGTCCAATCTAATATTCTAAAGTGTTTGTTCCCCTGAGCTGTAACTGCTTATCTCCCCCCTGCCTTTGGCCAACTACACCTTGGAACGGTCTAATGTTCCCACCCCACCCAGACCCCAGCAAGGTGGGGCAGGAAGACAGCAAGGCAGCCAGTCTGCCAGTGTTATGATTCTTTACCTTTCAGGCAGGAAGTCAAATTTCAGCTGCATCCAGATCTGCCCCAAAGCTCAGGTGTGAGCGGTTTCCACACAAAGGATCATATAAACACAGCTCACCTCTCACTTTCCTCTCTCTTTGTGCCTGCTCTCTTCCAATCACTCAGCCAAGTAATACGTATTAAGTGGATGTGTCTGCAAAGCACTGCACAGAAGTGTAATCCAAGATGACAAGGTCCTTGTCCAGGAGGAACTTACAATTCTGTGAGAGTACAACACAGAGAGAAGCATTAAAGGCAGCCTGCTGCCCTCATGCAGCAGGAACAGGTAAAGGGTTTTTTAATGTCGCTAATGTTTTATTGTTTCTTTTACCCACTTTAGTTGTTAATTCTACAGTGATGTCATGCTTTGATGCTGGTCTTCAAGCCCTGATTCTGTCTCTTGCCTTCTCATCCTTGGAGGAAATCAGGCCGCTCCAGCACTTTTGGACTCCACCCTGCAGACCTGCCGTCCATGCCCTTCCCTGGCCAGGCATCGCCTTGGTCACCACACGTGACAAGCCATGTGACTCTGCTGTCCAGGGCAAGGGATGGACGCCTGCCACTCTGCTAGTGATGCCTGTGTAGGGGACAGGGGCCTCCAACCCTGGAGGCGGCGCACAGCACAGCTCTGCCATCCTCTCCCCCGCCGCCCAGGCTCTGTGCTCTGAGTCCTTCCTCTCACTCTGTCCCGGAGCCTCACAGAGGGCAAGTGTGTGACTGACACCCAAACTCTCCACCACTGCTCTGTCACTAGTAACTGCTCTAGAGCGCGTTGTCATGCGTGGAGGGCTCAGGCTTACAGCTTCTCATTTAATCTATGAGACAGGATTGTCGCTGCTCTTTGGGGAAGAGGAGAACATGAGGCTGAGAGGTCTCGTGGCAGCAGGTCCAGCAAAGCCTGCCAGGACTTCGCCGGGCAGCTTGGCGCTCACGCTGCTCTGCTTGCCTCCCGCACAGTCCTCTGCGCAGTGCGAGAGGCACCCCTTTACCCTCCTCGGGGTCCACGCTCCCCACTCCGCCAGGAGTTCTGGGAGGCTCCCTCCTAAGACCTCCGCTGTCCCCTTGCACGCAGCAGCAGCACAGTGCTGGCTTCCCAGGCCAGATCTGGTTTCTGCAAAGCGAGGAGCAGAGCAGAGGAAACGGTGTCACCTTCCTCCGAGGATGAGGCCCTGACCAACATCGGGTCCTCTGCCGGGGACCAAGGGTTAAACACATGTGGCGTGTTTTGTAAGAGTTAGGGTTGTTGCTTTTGCCTTGTTTTGTTTTGAGAAATTTAGAAAAAAGTTAAGACTTTAGCAGAGGAGGCCCATGTAAAAAATAGGAAGCAGCTGGTAGTAGAAGAAAAGCCACCACCCTCAAAGGGACAGAAGTCCCAGGGCCGTCACAGGGAGGCAGGGAGGAAGGTGTCAGGAGCTGTCCCTGGAGAAAAGCAGGACTGTCACAGCTGCAGGACAGTCAGGTCCCTCCTCTGGACTGGTCTGCTGAGCTGAGGCTCACCACCAGGTCTCTGCACAACCGGAGAGCAAACCCGGCACTGGGCCAAAGCTGGGCCTGGCGCTGCGGCCTCTAAAGGAGAGGTACGTGGGAGCTCCTGGGGCCCCAACCCGAGCCCCAAGCCCATTTCGGAGTCCCTGTCTCCTGGGCCCCAGTCCTGCCCCTCCTGGCTCCCTGGCTTAGGAGGAGGCAGCGTGGGGCAAAGACGGCAAAGGATGGGCGGGGAGAAAGACACAGAAAAGAAGGGCAGGAGTCAAAAGGTGGAAAGGAAAAGGAGAATAAAACAGAGTGGGTCCAGGGGCAGGGTGATAACCAGGCAGAGACAAGGCAGAGCCCTGCTTGGGAGCTGGAGAGTGAGATGGCAGTGGGCCAGGACAAGGGGACGCAGCTCTGGCCACCTCCTGACTGGCACGGTTGGGAGGGCCGGGAGGCACCGCGCCCACTCACCCACTGCTCACCTCGGTGGGGCTGAGCCCGTCCTGCTCCTGTCTCCCCCTCGCCCTTCACCTGCTTGTGCACCACAGCCAAGGGCCGAAAACCCAGAAGCCAAGTCTGACTCTGCTCGACTGTGCTTCGAATGCCTGGTGGCGGTGGCAAAATGACTTCCAGTGTGACCACAGTCCCTGCATCTCAAGCTCCCCGAGAGCCAAAGGGGATAACAGAGCACCTGCAGAGGCACCCGAGGGTCAGTACCCGGGAGCCTGTTTCCAGGGCTAAGTCCCTGAGCTGCTCTAAAGCTCGCCCCTGACACTGCGGCTTCTCTGAGGGTCTGAACACATTCACACAGCCCTGTCCCAACAGAGGTGAGCTTTGAGAAGGGAGTCACGCCAGGGTGCAGAGGGGGTGAGGTTGCCAACATCCAGACAATCTAGATGTGGTCCGAGGCATGTTTGTGGGAAGAGACTAAGAAGATCAAGCCCTGAAGGCTTTTCACGAGTAAAATGATCCCAGCGAGTTTTCAGGGAGCTACTGAATAAATGTGTATGAGAGAGAGACAGAGACAGACAGAGAGACAGAGAGAGAGAGAGAGGCAGAGAGAGAGAACCGATATGAATGACTGAAAATGAATATGGGGAAAACAGTAGAGATCCAAAACAGCGGGAAAGACAAAGGAAGATCAAGAGCTCAGGAACCAGGGCACAAACGTGGCGCCAGAGATGGGAGGAAGGAGGGAGCAGGGAGGAAGAAGATTCTGGGAGAGGACTAAGAAGGCCACAGGAGCGGAGCCAGGCAGCCGAGGAGCCAGCAGATGGGGCGAAGGGCGACAGCACGGGTACAAGGTGGGCTCACAGCGGGGCCTGGCAGCCGGGCCAGTGGATTCTGCAGAAGCAGGTGCTTAGGTGGAACAGCAGCGGATGGTCACCAAACATGTGCACCCTTGTTGACTCCGGGCCCAGCTCAGCCTGCTGAGCAGCAGTGAGCCTCAGCTCGGTAGAGCAACCTGTCCAGAGGGGTAGGGGCTCCATCTCTGCTTCACCAGCCCCTCCAGCTCCACCCCCTGCTCAGCTTCATCCTGAGGCCTCATGTGAGCTGCCACCTCATGCCCGTCCCTAAGGAAGGGGCTGCGTTGGAGGCTGAGGGTGAGGGTGAGTAAGAGCCACTGTGGTGTGCACAGCTGTTCCTGGGCCATGCACACTGCTGGGCGGCCTGCTGGGGAGGAACCTGGCAGCCAGCCTGCCCCTCCTTTAACACAGGGAAGTCCCCTTGTGCTGGAGGGCTCCGGAACCCTCACCACCACCAGAGCCACCAGAGGGCCACAGCCTCTTAAGAGCCACAAGCAGCTGTGTGGATCCCAGATCAATCCAAAATGGGGCTTCCCTAGCCTCAGTCTCTCTGCTGCTAACTGAAGACCAACAGCAGTGTCTGTAGGACTCTGTGTGGTGACATCCCACCCAAGAACTCACTCCAGAGGGAAAGACACTCAGAAAGGCTGGAAAGAGCGAGTTCTACCAGGACCCAGCCCTCTTTCTGGTCCAAGGCATTGTTGGCAAGGCCCACCCACCTCAGCCCCATCCCAAAACAGCATCCTCATGACACTGCTGTGACATCCCCACGACACCCCCACGCAGACTCCCGGCTGTGCCCTGGCCACTCCATCCCTGGCCCCTCACACAAGGTCAAGGATTTCTGCCTACAGTGCTAGGTGGACAGGACTTGCCAGGCCCTGGGGGAGAAGGTGGCATTGGGAGGGGAAAGAGGGTGCACATACAGTACCGAGCGCAGGCACAGTCTAGTGAGAGACAGGTACCACGAGAGCCAGATGGGCCAAGAAGAAACAGAAGTTAAGTAGGAAGAGACGGGTAAACAGCAGACATCAAGCAGCCAGCCAAGCATATGCTTCACAAGCAGGCAACACAAGCACCCAGTAGGGTCTGGGGGGGGGAGGGGACAGGGGACCACAAGCAGGGCACATGGGCTTCACTGGGGCTGCCCGCTGCCCAGTCAGAATTAGTGATCTAATCCTTCTCCATGGAGCTGCAGAAAAACAGAGCCGCAACTAGTGCTGGCAAGGAAAAGAGGCATTTGGCAGGGTGAGGCAGAGTGCTTAGGCCAGCTGCCCAAGAGGCTGAGCTCAGTGGAAGAAACACAGTCTCCGAACAGTCTGAAGAGCCAGGCGTGCCTTCAAGACCCCAGGGCAGAGATGCCTAGAGCAGGACCTGTTCCAGGGAGAAGCAGAGGAGTAATGCAGGAGAACGCATCACATCCTCAAGCCCTGCCGCTGCTGGCTCCCAGGAAAAAGCCCAGGCCAGCAGAAGGCTCTGTCAAGGTGACGTCATCCCTTCGAGCTCCAGGCAGTGGAGGGGTGGAGCCAGGCTGCAGCTCTGCCTCTTCCTCTGAGCCCTAAAGGCCACAGCTTCCGGGCCAGCCCAGCTAGAAGTCCCAGGCCGCTGCAGAGAGGGAGGGGGGTGGAGGGAAGAGAAAGCGGGCCTGGCAGGGGACAGACGCTCCTTCTCTGGCCGTTATCCACCCCGTCTATGCTCATGCCCACATTCACTGTGGGGAGTGCTGAGGTTTTCTAGGAGCACAGCTCCTCTTACTGCCCCACCCCACCCCCAGTTCCAATACAAGGCCCAGGACCAGCTGTCACTTCTTCAGTGCTCCAGAGAGAAGTACCCGAGGGAGGCAAGTACCTCTGAGACCCAGAGCTGGCCAGCACTCCTACAGAATGGTCCTGGTCCTTTCTCATCTCACACACCTATGCTGTACCTAAGCCAGCCATGTGCCGCTGCTGGCCCGTCCCAAGGCTGGCGCTGGCCCCAGCTTCCTAGCCGCTTCCTCCTCCCCAGCCTTGCCAGTCGCATGGCTCAGAGCCTTGAGTCTCATCTGTTTTTCTCTCCCACTTTGGTGTCACGAAGCTCGTGGGACTGTCTGCTACAGACCCGACCTGCCTGAGGAGCACAGGCACATGGCCAGTCCAGCCTGCTCTGTGAACCACCACATCCCCAGCCTCTGGTCTGCACTTCACACCATGGCATGGGCCCAGTGTCCAGGCACAGAGAGGAGCTTTCCCAGGTGCCAGGCCTCCATGTGCCCACGTGCCCAGCTCAGTGCCAGGGTCCTCTGAGCCCTCACTAAGCTCCCCACTCTGTGGATGTGACACATTTGGGGCAGGGGACAGAGAGGATGGGGTGATGCCACAGGAGGACAGCAGAGCCTAGGGGTGCTAGTTGTGCTTTGAGTCTCTGAGCCTGGCCAGCACTGGGGGCGATCATACAAACCAGGAAAGCACCACCGCTGACTTTATCAGCTCACAAGCTTTGCACATGAACTCAGCTGCCCTGAAGGTCCACATCAGCACACACTCGGCCTTAAGGGTGCTTTCCCTCGTGACTGTCCTCTACGGGACCCACATCCCTGCCATGACAAAGATAAAGCAGACCTCACTTAACCGCTTTTCTAAGACAAACCCGAGGCAGGCCCTGAGCGTCCGTGGAAGGCCTCACGGGCATGTGCAGTGTACAAAAATAAGCTCACACAGTACCTTATTATGTACCCATCTAAGCTGGGAGCCCAGGTGCCTGGATGCCCAGCACCATAATCCTTCAGCGACGTCACATTGCTGTTCCTACTCAAAAGGAAGACGGCCAAGCAGCCAGGGGCACAGAAGTTTCCACCCACAAACTGCTGCTGGGGGAGGGACCCAGAAGAGGAAAGCCAGGCAACTGTGACAAGTTTGCAGGCAGGGGCGGGGGGCGAGGGCGGGGCTTGTTGTGGAGGGGCGGGGCGATGGCGTGGGTGGGGCTTGCAGCCGGGGCCGCGGTGGGCGTGGTCTGCAGTGGAGGGGCGTGGCCTGCTCTGCAGGGGTTGCGTGGAGGGGGTGGTGTCCTTGATACAGTAAGGCACACACCTAAGCAACGGTGTTCGATGAGCACAGGCGCATTGTGTTTATGAGGCTGTGTTAGAAAAAGGGCCTGCGTGTGACCGGACTTGGAGGGGACGTGCATTGTTGGCAATGCATGGGTCTGAAGAACAAAAGGGAGCGGTGTGTGTTCCTGTGTAGATGTCAGCAGCACCCACACATATTTCTTCGGGTTACTGTAACAGAAAAAAAGTTTAGCCATGTGTGTTTTGGGGTGCACAGAGCATTTCCCCACTAAAACTGACTGTCATCTTTGCACAGTGCTCTGAGCGGGCCTTTCTACCTTGGACAAACTGAAGAGTATGCCCCGGCCTGGGCGGCTCCCACAGACCTGTGCTTCCAAGGCCCCACACCCCGCCAGGCTCTGCAGAGGGTAGTGAGTCCTCAGTCCCCAGCAGTTCAATTCTGGCTAATAATAATTAAATTTTGGCCTGGAGGTTCTGAGGAGGCCTGGGAAAAGAGGAAGGAAAATGCGGTGTGGATTGCGAAGAAAGGATGTGGAGTTAGCAGAGCTGGTGTTTGGAGGGTAAATGCCCAACCCTAGCACCTCACTGCCTGAAACTCAATTCTAGACTCCGGTGGGGAGCCCACCTCATTGGTGCTGAAGCCATGGCTGGGCCAGAGGTCCTTGCTCTGAGGGTGACCCACGGACCAACCCCCCGCATCTGTGCCCCTGGCACCCCCCAGGAAAGCAGCCCATGGCACAAGGATCAGGCTAGCTCCCGGTCTCTCCCATTCCCCAGTCTCCCAGCAGGTACCCCAGCTGGAGGACTACAGGGACAGGTCTGAGAGCAGCAGCAGCAGTGTGGCTCCTATTGTCCTTTATACCCCTTTGCAAACATGTGCCATAAGCCCAGAGAAGCAGAGCCCTCACACCTTCGCACACACGCCCACACATTCAGCCTGGCAGTCACAGTCCCACAGAAAACCCCTGCTTCTCCTCCCTCTCCGGGTGTTTCGGTTGTGCTGAGCCTTCCCCGCTGGACCTGAGATTTAGAAGGCTGTAACCTCTGCCAGAGCAAAGGCAGCCGCAGCTTTATCACAGAATGGCAGCTAAATCCTGAAGCCCAGCAGCAGCCTCCCCAGCCCAGGGCCCCAGTAGTCAGCCTCAGCAGGAACAGTGGCCTGGAAGGATGCGGGAGCTCGGGGGTAGCAGGAGGCAGGGGACCACTGAAGGCAGTCGGGAGATTCAGCCTTCCCCCCCTGCAGCACCTGAGGCTGGACCTCTCCCTCACCCCATCCCCCTCAGTAGAGGGCACACATGCAGAGGGAGGGGGCTCTGCAGACCTGGAAGGGGCCTCAGTGTCCCAGCCCCCACCCCATCTATTTCACAGACAACAAAGCTGAGACATCAGGGAGGAGAAGAGACTCTGCCAAAGTCATGGTACAGTGTTCTTTTAGGGCTACAACAAGATTATAACTTGCTAGGATTTTTGGAAATTCTTTCTACTGTAGTTTGGTAAAAATTACAAATTTTTCAGAAGGTTAGTCAGTGGTTGGCTTCCCCTGATCCACATGGGTAGAACATTGTGATTAAAATGCAGCTGCATAGCTCTTGCTGGAAAATGCAGTGACAGGTCTGCCACACAGGGCTGAGCAGCTGTCTCCCACTCCCACACAGGGACTCTGAACCCAGAGTCCACCCATGAGAATGCGTAGCCCCTCAAATTGTAGGCAGGTTTTGGAGCATCTGTGCTCCAGACATTTTTCTGATTTAGAAAGACATATACAATGTAGAAAAGGTTGAAAATCAGCTTTAAGCACCAGGAGCCTAGGGAAAGTCAGCACTCAGAAATCAGTTGCTAGGCACCTTACCAGCACTCAGGGACCTAAAAGGTTGGACTCTTGTTTCCTAGATTTATGAGTACATATTTTGCAATATGAAGGAGTGTCTGTGCTCTAGAATGTAAGTTCCTTCAGGGTAGGTAGCCTAGTATCTAAGGTATCTTAGAACCTGGCCTAGTGCCCAGCATAATAGATGCAAATACAAATTTGATTGGCTTAGTAGTCTGCACAGTGAAAGGTTCTTGCCCTACTATAAATTATTGTACAGTTACAGTGGTGATCTAACATAGTGGAAGGCCAAAGTGGGAACCTTTACCCTGATGGCCACTCCCTCCTTCCACTTCAGCCCAAATTGCTACTTTCTCTCCCATTTGCTCTCAAAGGAAATTCCAGTCAGTTCCTCACACATCATCAATGCCTGCCCCATGTGCCACTTCCAATCAGAGGTCATATAACCCTCTGCCCCCTCTGTATCTGGCGGAGGAGAAAGTCAAACCCCTGTGGGTTATGGGCTCCTCCCCACTTCCTCAATAAACGGCCACTTTCATTTTCTCTTTTCTTCTGCTTCTCTATTACATCAGAAAACTCTTTTCCCATGACCACTACCACATGGGACTCCAGTAATCACAAGAACTGCAAGAATTTCAAGACCGTAGTGTCCTCCAGGACCTTCTTGTCTAATGTGAACGAACAGCACACTGGAAAGATCAAAGCAGTGCAACCAAACTCTGTCCAGACCTGCTGAGGCGGTTGACATGGTGTCCCATGACTGCGTAAGCACTCTGGGCGGCTGTTTCTCTACAGGCCGGGGTGAGGGGGAGGCCCTTCTGGGAAGCAGGTGCAGATGTGCCCAGCTGGCCTTAGGGTGACAGCACCTGGCACACGAGACTGTGGAATTTGCTGTGGCAGAACCCGTCTCCTGTCCCCTCACCTCCGTATTGATTGTTTGCCCCTCCCTCCCTTGTACCACTTTGCAGCCTCTGCAGCTCCACGGGGAGGAGGCTTCCCGGGGACTAAGGGGCACAGGGCCAGGGAGGAGGCTTCCCGGGGACTAAGGGGCACAGGGCCGGAAGCAAGCCAGAGAGAAGCAGGCACTGCAACAGAAAGGCTGAGGAGGGCAGAGGAGAGGCAGCATCTCCATCCAGCCCTCCTCCACGACCTCAGACTGGCTTGGTAGCTGGGATCCCCATGGAGAGAGAAGCTCTGAGAGGTTCGTGGGCAGCTGCTGCTGCTGCTGCTGCTGCTGACTGGAGCTAAAAATAGCCCATCCTCTGCCCATGTCCAGCTCTGGACCAGCCAGAGCACTGCAGAAGACTCAGAGGCAGAGGGAGCCAGAGGGCAGGACTGGAGATGAGTGAGCCCAAAATGGGCAAAGAGCAGGTGACCAAGAGCCAGGCAGGAGGCTTGGGGCCTGGTCTCCACTGGGTCTTCTGGAGGAAACGAGGCTCAGAGAGGTCAGTGGCTGACCTGGGTCAGCTGTTGATGCCGGCACTGTTTTAAGATGAAAAGGACCCTGTGACGTAGGCATTGGTACAGCAGTCCCTCTGACAACCCAGGAGAGGGAGGCCCAGGGACATTACTCAGCGGACTCACAGCGCTGGTAAGCGGGGGCCGGATTCAGCTTCAGGCACTGCACCAGTGCTCCAGCGCACTGCAGCAGCCCAGGTCTGGGGCACAGGGCGCACGAGAAGAGGAAACCGAGTCCCAGTCCAGAGTTGCCATCTGGGGGCGGCACCAGGTGTGGGAAGCAAGGACCATCTGCAGAAGAGCTCATTATAATTCTGGACGCTTACCCATTGCTGCTCTCAGGCCCATTAGGCAGTCAGAGCAGTTAACCAAGTCCAGGTTCTAACGCACCAGGGGTATAGTGATGGGGCAGAGGGTCAGCAAAGGGCCTTTGGAACCGAAGTTGTTTTTGTTCTTGTTTTTGAGACAGGCTCTCACTATGCAGTTCAGGCTGGCCTTCAGCTTACTTTGTAGCCCAGGCTGGTCTCGAATTCATAGCAATCCTCCTGCCTCAGCCTCCTGAGTGCTGGGATTACAGACAGGCATGAACCACCATGCCCAGCTCTAAATTATTGGAACACTTGGAGTAAAACAGATTTGGATTCACAAAGGTGGGATGGAGGTGGAAAGATGGAGGAAAGACACAAAAGGAAAGAAAAGGAGAGAGAAGCGGGGAGAAAGAGGAGAACGAGAATGAGGGAAGAGCATTCTCAAAGGCACTGGTCACTTGGCATTTTCTTATCTGTAGCTGAGCCCAGAGAGGGAAATCAGGCTTGATGAGCTGAGGTGGAGCCGGCAGAGGCAGGAAAGAGCCCTGCATTGGCAAAAGGTCAGGGAAGGAAGAGGACAGGTGACCCAGGACAGCAGGGTACTCACACACTCTGCTTCAGTCCTGCCTCCTCTCAGATGCCTCTGCTGGGCTCGCCTTGTTTGAGGTCACAGCAGACACCATCCTTAGAAGAGCCACTAATGCAATTACAAAAAGGCATTAATAAATCTTGCATGGCGTCCTGAGCTGTCTCCTCTCCCCAGAGCAGGACCTGCTCCGGAGACGCTGTGCAGACTGCTCTCTGCCCTCTGCAGCATCCCAGCCTCCTGACAAAGGTGCCGTAAACTTAGTAGGATTCCAGGAACACCCTTTCCTCCCAAGCCCCATTGCAACAGGAGAGAGGAGCAGGAAACACAGAGAACCAGAAGACCAGGAAAGAAGAGGGGAATGTACCCCGTGTTTGCGGGGTGCCTGGCTAGCAGTTTACAGCATCTAGGCTCAGAGGCAGCATTCTGTGGAGGCCCTCAGTATCACCGTGCAGCGGGTCATTTTCCCTCTGGAGGACAACCAGAGAGCACAGGATGTGAAGGAGACATGTACGGCAATGCTAGCACAGCTTGGCAGTGTGTTGGTGTTTGTGTTTGCATGTTTGTTTGTTTGTTTTGTGTGTGTGTGTGTGTGTTCAGTCTGCAAATCGGTGACTCATGAGAACAGGGAGCCTTCTGATTTCTGAAGAGCTTGTTTTCAGCTATTTTTATATCCTCTTGTCTCTTGGCCCTTTTTTCCCCTTGTCTTTCTCAGATGTAAAGGGACTTGGATCTGTGAGTGCTGTATGTGTGCACTGACTTAAAACTTGGGCCCAGAAGTGGGCACCACCCTAGGTGTGGAGATCCATGCACGTGTGGGGTCTGGGCATGCGGTCACTTTATCACATCCTCTACGTACACGTGTGTACCTGCAGGTGCAATGAGACCAGAAATGTCTCTGGACGTGCACAGGTCACCATCTAAACCCACCGAGGGCTGCCATAGAGACAGACACCGTGTTCTTCACCTCTAGAGTGCCCCCGTCACTCCCATGTGTGCACACCCACCTCACACCCACCGGCCTGAATCCCAAGCCTGTGCCCACCTCACACTGACCCTGATGCTCCCGCCCATGAACACAGTGCCACAGGCACCCTCCGAGCCCTGTCTGAGCCCCAGCCCCTGTGTTCTCCTTCTCTGCCCCGCCACCTGCCTCTTTACCCAAAGTTGTGACATCTCTGCGGATATTGGCAGAGAACAGGAAGTGGCCGCTGCTGAGCTGGGCTTCCCTGTGACCCTTCCCAGCCTCCACCATCACCTTTGGTCCCAAGATGCCTCTCCCCAACCAGCTGTGTGGGGCCTGGAGAGGCTGGGCAAGGCCAGATGCTGCCCTTTTCTGTGAGCTCCTCATTCCCCAGACTAGGAGGACAGAGAATGGAAAGTGAGTTTTGCTCGAGAGCCACAGTGGCTTCAAGTGCCCTGCCTTGGTGGGGCAGGGATAGTCTGCCTGCTTTGGGTTCTAGACTGCACGGCAGCACCTGCACCTGGACTCTTGGTAAACATGACCGTGTATGCATGTCAGTGTCGAGGCCCAGAGAGGCACGCAGCATCTGGCTGGTGCTCCCAGAGCCACGGGACCACAAGCGGCTGTGCAGCCTCTGTGGGCAGAGCCCTCACGCCATGCTCTGTCCCCTGAGGCTCACACCTGCACATAGAGGCTTTGTGTCAGCACTGAGCCAGCCCTGGGCATCCTTCATCCCTAGAGCCTGCAGTTTGCCCATAGCTCAGAGGCCTCTACCGAGGGGGTTGGAATCCAGCTGTGTGGCTCCATGAGCCACATGTTGTGCCGAGGGGGCCACGCCAGCCCGGAGGAAGGAAGCTGGTGTCTCATTCAGCTGCTGTTGCGGCCTCTGCTGATGCTGGGCTGTACCCAGCTGGGAGAGGGAGTGAGCTACCCACCCACCCACACCCTCACTTATTCGTGAGGTGCAAAGGAGGACTGCTGGATCCCTGCCCTCATGTCCCCGCCCCCAGACAGGCAGTCCAGAAATGAGATAGCTGCACAGTTAGCACAGACAGAACATGCCCCCTGCAAGCACACGCAGGCTCAGGAAAAAAATTACCTCTTCCTTCTGGAGCCCAGGGGCCTTCACAGAGGACAGAGCAGAAACCTTTGTCCTAGCTCTGAGTACTGGGCCAGGCGCAGGACACAAGCCCTGTGTCTGGAGACCCTTTTGGTCCTTACAACTAGCAGAGGGAGGGGAGGCTGTTACTGGCATCTGGTAGGGGCAGGGTGGTGGAGGCCAGGGGTGCTGTTGGACATCCCACCATGCAGAGGACACCCCTGCAGTCATGGACAACCCCCCCAAAAGTAAATACTGCAGAGCTGGGCACAAGAGTTTGATCTTCTTTGGAAGACAATGAGGTAACAATGATTCTTAAGCAGGGGATGACATAATAAAAATCTAAGCCCTAGAAAGAAAATTGGCAAAACTGTGACATGACTAGAGAGCTTGATGAAGAGGCAGTGCAGATATGCAGCTAGACAAGATCTGGTGAGAGAGAGGCCTGTGTCGCAGCGGGACCAGGAGAAGGGTAAGAATTTGGGAAGAGAACAGCTGGGGGCGGGGAGGAAAGGACAGACTCGGGCACTGGGGGGCTCTGCAGCTGGTGGTTTCTGGGCCTGAGCTGGCTTTGGATGCCTAGGAGTAGAATGCATTTGGGGGCCGCATCCCCAGGGGCCACTGCTGGGGTAGGAGGACGGGAAGCACCTTCAGGGCTCTGGACCAGGCTGTGCCCCACTCTCACAGGACTGTTCCTGTGAATACCCACTGCTGGGCTGCAGGGACCCAGGACAGGCAGGCATCGGTACCATCTCTCTCACCTTTCCCCACACAGGGCCCCAGCCAGCCCATCAACTCAGTAGTGATGGGGAGGCTCTGAAAGAAGGGACTCCTTCCAGGGGCCTTCTCACACCACCCAGAGCTCCCAACCTGCCCGGCTCCCGATTACCAGGAAGTGTCACCGCTTTCAAGCGATTACACAACCTGCGACGACCGTGGGCAGAGGAGGCATTCAAGGCAACCACCCAGATCCGACCTGAAGAGATGGAACCTCCTTACAACTCCGATTTCCCTGCAAAATGAGCTGTGAAGATGAGTGAGAAGACTTGGAAATGCTAGACCTGGTGACACACACCTGTAATCCAGCACTCAGGAGGCTGAGGCCAGAGCATCACCACATGTGTAAGCCAGTCTGGGCTATGTAGTGAGTTCAGCTGCATAGCAAACAAACTCGAACGAACAAACAAAAAGCAGATAGAGAAGAACTGTGGGAATAGTCAGTACATCTGCAGTAAGTCCACGATTATCCTGTCTTGTGCTAGGCACTGTGGAGAATATTAGAGCAATTCAATATGTTGGTTTCTACCCTCCAAATATTATCATCTTAATTGGGACAAGAAGACCAACAGGCAGAGACTATGAAAAGACAAAGATAAAACAATTAAAGCGGTCCCTGGTATGACATAAGGAGCACTGAGTGAAGACTGGACCCGAGGTGATAGAACTCTGTGCCTTGGCCGGAAGCAGGTACAGTACTTGCATCTCTAAAGGCTTCGGCTACCTGCAGCGAAGGTATGAAAAACTTCTCATCGCTGGACTATGGGTGGTAGCAGCACTGTGATGGACTGGCCCTGACACTCGGGAGCACTGCATCAATAAAGCTTTTGGGGCAGCAGAAGGCTGCCACCAGCCCATTGGTCCACAGATGACTGGTGATGCCCACAGTGAGAGTGGCACAAAAATGCTGGGGCACTACGCTTGCCATTTGTTCACCACTGCTGAGTAAGAGCAATTGCCCAGGTCATTCCCAAGAACTCCTCCAGCTCTGGAGTCTGCAAGTCTACGGTCTAAATGTTAAATTCCAAGGCCTGGCTGGCAGCACAATGAGACAGAGCTCTGTGTGGGCTGGATGATCACCAAAGGCTTTGGGTAGGAGGCGGCACATCAGTGAGGCCTTGAGCGGGGACTGTGAGTGTCTGCACCGGAGGTAGGAGGACATTTATGTGCATGAAAGTGGGGCAGGGCACGGGCTGGTCCTTGCACAGGCAGGAGGAGGCAGCCTGCCTGGTGCACTGTCTGGGACGGGCAGTTAAAATTAGACGTGTGAGGCCATTGTGGGTAAAAATGAGAACCACTGTCATGGAGAGCTTACTGAGGGGGCGTCACGCAGCACAGCCGACCTTGGTGCATTCCGAGCCTCACATTTCACCCCCAGGGAACCTGCCCTAGCTACAGAGGCAGAAATAGGGCACGTGGCGATTCGCTCATGGTGGCATCACCAGTAGGTGGTAGCTTATGTTCAGTGTTCCTTCGGGCCACAAGATGGTTCTGGTGGTTGCAGTGCAGCCTCTCTGCCTCGTGGCCTCCTCTGTTCCTAGAAGCCAGGAAGCCCAGCAAGGCAACCGAGGCTCAGAAAACAGAACCTGTGGATGCTGAGACCTAGAAAGAGGGTGAGAACAAAGGTTGGCTGAGGAATATTTTGCCCTATCAAGCAATTGTGCAAAAAGATTCAAGCCAAGAACAGGGCAGGGTGGACACAGATCACAGAGAAGGGCCAAGTGCCACAGCAGTACTCACTGCAGACTTTCTTCAAGCCCTAAATTATCTTTCAGGAACAATGGAAAATGTCCCAACTGGAAGGCAGGCAGGAGGGGCGTGGGAGGACATGACATTCCAGAGACTTGGGCTCAGCCTGTGAGGAGAGGAGAGGAAAGGAGTTTAAAACAGTCTCAGCACAAGCGCAGAAGCAAAAGGTGGCTGCCTGAATAAAGATCTCATTTCAGACAACGCTTCGCCCTGCATTTGCCCAGGGCTGCTGCCTCTGGCATCACCGCGCTGTCCCCGCAGTCACCTGGCAGTATGCTGCGGAACTTCTGTCCTGTCTCCCTTAGCCGCTCATCTTCCTTCCTGGACTCAGAGGCAGCCCCAGCCTCAGCATCCAGTTGCAGAAGACCCAGAAGCGTGTCAGAGAGGCTCCCAGCTGGGGACACTGGGTCTGCTCTGGCTTAAGCACTCCCTTGCCATCCTCTCCCCACAGTGTCAGGCTGGCATAGCTCAGAACTGTGGATGGAGATGAATGCAGCCTGGGAACGCTCCAGCCTCACCCACCACCTCCCCCCAGCCCTCATCTTGCTTTTTGCTCGCCAGCCTCACTCAGGCTTGGTCATACCCGGAGAGGCGCTCACTCCTGGCTCCTCCACCTGACCCACAGAACTTCCTGGCGTTGAGGAGCCAGGGGTGTAACTGGGCTGCAGGATGTAGAAGCCACTGGCTACTCCTCCCTGCAGAGCTCTTTTCTTACTGCTTGTGCATCTTTATTGGCAAAGGCCTGACCCTGTAACTCTGTCCAGGGAACTTTCTCCTTTCTGGGCCACTGGGCCACAGCAATCATCCTCACTGCCAGCAAATGCACCCTCATGATTTGGCTTGGTTTTGCAAATGTGTCCATTCCTTCCACTCCTTGTCCTGGTGAACAGCTGAACGGAAGGCCACCAGGACTCTGTGCTTTAGCATCCTGCCCCTGGCAAGGTCAGTGCCCTGTCTGATCTTTCCCAAAGGTGCAGCCCAGCTCCTTGGACCTGAAGCACAAGGAAGAACCACTGCCCTTCCAGCTAGCAACACAGGAGGGCAGGCCTGGACTCCTCCAGGACACCTTCTGGTGCTTTGGGGAAACCCCGAGCAAGGTGCAGCTTCCAGGCTTTGCTATCTCTTCCCTTGGCTGCAGCGCCGGGTCCCTCAGCCAGGTGAGTTACAGGCATTCGTGTTCCTCCCAGACAGGAAACTTCCTGTCTCGCTTGCTCCTCTCTCTGGGTATAGATCCTGTTTACACACACATGCTCACACACATATATCATTTCAGGCTCTACGTGGAACTGTCACTGGGGAACTTAGCTTATGAGAGGCAAATTGGCTTCAGTGTCAGAGACAAGAAGCCCAGTGATGCCTCTCAACACCGAGAGTGAGGAGATGGGGGAACAGAGATAGGCTGCCCCTGCTGCAGCAGGGGGAAGTGCGGTGGGAAAGGGCCCCAGCAGCTCAGACTGGGCACCCCCATGTGGCCTCCGGCCATGCAGAGCCAGCCTTGCTCACTTCCCCATCATGGCTGGACTGAAAGAAGCAAGGAATGGTCCCGAGGGCACTGCACAGCTCCCCTGGGCTCCGTCAAAATGACCTGGGCTGTTCCTCAGAGGGGTCCAGGCATCTGTGGCCTTCAGACCTGGAGTGCTGTGTTGGGGACAAGGCCCTGAGACAGAGAGAGATGTGAGAGCAGCTGTGGAATGACTGGTAAGCATCGCGATGCCATCGCACCCCTGTTCCTCTCCAGAGTGAAGGCCCAGTTACATAAAGCTCCAGCTGACTTGGTACAAGTTATGACTAAGAAAACTTCCCAAACTTTCCAAAGACAGTTGGTGATCCTCCACCCTCCGCCCCAGGCTGGTGAGAACTTCCCCCACAGGGAGGGGCAGGGAGGAAGGCTCCGTGCTCCGTGCTCCTGCGGCCCTGACTCATAGCACACATAAACACTCCCCAGCACTCTTTCCCAAAACAGTTCCCCTCCCACCCACCAACCCTCCTACGGGGCTGGGTGACAAAAATGAACGCCCCAGAGATCTTGCCAAGTTGTGGGCCTGGCTTATCCCAGGGAACATAAAATTCCCCCTAGCCTGGGAGAAGCAGGCCTCTTGAAAAAGCAAAACGATGTCCCTTCAAAAGAAAATCAGCATTTGGCCTGACCAGCCTATCATTTTCCAAATAGCTTGGACTATGTTCTCTTTGAAATAAAAAGAGAAAAGTTTAAAGATCCATTGTCATAAAACTTTGGAATTAAAAGAATCTCCAAGATCCTTTTTAGCTCCTCTTCTCCCATTTCCATGCATCTACCCATCTAATTGTTTATGGATCTCTTTGCTCATCAGTTACTGGTCTCTTACTATTTGCCACCTGCATGTCCTGCAGACATCAGATAGTCTGTTTCCTCAGGAGTTATCGCTGTCTAGTGGTGGAAAGCCAGTAGGAAAGACCGCAGGAAGCGTGATGCACAGTGTGGTAGAAGGACCGCGTATTTTAGCAGCAGTGAGAAGGCATGCCACCCACCTTGGAACAGTGGACACCTGCCGGGCGACACCATAGTTAAGCTGAACTCTGAACAAGGAAGCAACTCCTTTTTGTTCAATAAGGGATCTGCCCAGCACCTAGAGGACTGCAGCACCGCACCAGCACACTGCATGGAGATTAATGTGCTTGGCACCCATGCCTGGCAAGGGACCTTGGTGAAAGTACAGACAGCAGGAGTGCAGTCCCAAGCACGGATAATGTGCCAAAGTCAAGGCTCCATGCCTCCCTGGAGAGGGCTTCCGGAGAAGGCAAGGAGGGGTCCCAGGTGGGAGGCTCAGAAGCCCCAAGGAAGAAGTGCAGTTTGGTTCACTTGAGGATGACCAGGACTCAGAGGCGCACACGGATGGGATGGGGAAGGTATTCCAAAGAATGATGTGGCGGAGTTGGAGCCAGTGAGTGAGGCCGGTCCAGGGAGCCCGACAGCACCTCTGCCTAAGCAGGCCCAGGAGGCCTTCCAGGCAGCCCTTGACCCTGAGGTGAGGAGGCCCAGGAGGCTGAGCAGCTCTGCTGAATTCAGCTTCGGTGGTCTTTGGACAACAGGTACACTCCCGTCCCTCCGTGGGCCACGGGGCCCCTCCCTTGGGGGGGGTTGGTCTCCCACCTGAAGTTTCCGGGGGGCAAAGCGTGCAGGCCCAGGCTAGGGAACTGCACCCCTGCACTTCAGGGATCAGCACCCTGCGGGCTGTCCGGGACCCTGGGAGTGGCGGGACCACCCTGGGCTGTTCTCCTCGTCCCACCCAAACGTGCCGACCTGGGACCCTGGGCGCCAAGCCTTTGTTGCAAGCCCTAAGCGGG
>PVLA01016754.1:0-19641 GCA_004027455.1 Hydrochoerus hydrochaeris
GGACACTCAGGGTCCCAGCCCTCAGGAAGGGGTCTGCTCTCAGAGGTGTCCCCCTCTCACAGCCTTGTCCTAGGGACATTGTGGGAGTTGTGAGTCCATTTCACATGCTGCCTCCTTCTCTCCTAGGAGTCTGCAGCAAGCCCAGCCTCTCAGCCTTTCCCAGCCGTGTGGTGACCTCAGGAGGGAACATCACCCTCCAATGTAGCTCACAGCTTGGATTTGACAGGTTCATTCTGACTAAGGAAGGAGGAGACAAGCTCTACTGGACCTGGACTCACAGCGAGGCCCCAGTGGGCAGGTCCAGGCCCTGTTTGCTATGGGGCCTGTGATCTCCAGGCAGAGGTGGATGTTCAGATGCTATGGCTGTTATACTATGAAGCCCCAGGTGTGGTCAGAGCCCAGTGATGTGGTGGAGCCCCTGGTGTCAGGTAAAGAAGTCCCTGCTTTGACCCAATCATGTTTGAGTCCTTAAATAATTGACAGAAGCCCTACTACAGAGGATCCCGAGAAGAGAGCTTGGATCAGGCCATCTACAGAGCTAGAAACCTCAATATGACAGGGAGATGCACAAAGCAGGGCATGAGGGCAGGAGTGTGGCAGGAAGTTTCCCTTCAGCCCCGCTCCTCCTCCCTCCAGGGCTGTCCAGGAAGCCCTCCCTCCTGAACATGGTGGGTCCTTTCCTTGCTTCTGGTCATAATCTGATCCACCAGTGTCACTCTGATCTCAGCTAGGACAGCTTTGCTCTAAGGATGGGGCAGGTGACCTCACTCAGTGCCCTCTGTGGTAGCCCCAGGCTGGGCTCTTTCATGCTGACTTGTCCCTGGGCCCTGGTTGTGTCTCCCACAGGGGCCACTACAGATGCTATGGTGGACACAGCCTCTCCTCTGAGTGGTCAGCCCCCAGTGAACCCTTGGACATCCTGATCACAGTGAAAAGCCCAGAACTCAGTCAGTAACCCAGATTCTGCACAGCCCCTGCTGGGGGAGCCCAGGAGGTGATGGCCAGGGTGATGATGGTGTCAGGGAGGGAGAGACACAGAGACAGGTGAGGACATAAGGGGCAGAATTAGAGGAAACAGAGACTGAGACTGAGGGTCCTCAGAGACAGCCCTGCTGAGACCTCAGCTCAGAACAAGCTGGGGCAGCCCCTCATCACCTCCTTCTCTCCAGGACAGCTACCTGCCACACCCTCCCTCTCAGTACAGCCGGGACACACAGTGTCCTCAGGAGAGAATGTGACCCTGCTGTGTCTGTCACTGATGGACACTTTCCTTCTGTCCAAGGAGGGAGCAGCCAATCCCCCACTGCATCTGAGATCAGAGTCCTGAGCTTAGCAATCTCAGGCAGAATTCTCCATGGGAGCTGTGAGCTCGGCCCTCAGGGGAATCCAAAGGTGCTATGGCTCTCGAGACTCAGCTCCATATCTGTTGTCACAGCCCAGTGACACTGTGGAGCTTGGGTTCTAAGGTGAGGCATCCCAGACACCATCAGTCAGGCCATGGTTCCTTTTTTGCACTGCTCCAAGGACAGCTCTGGCTGGTGTCAGAGCTCAGCATCCTGAGGCAGGTCAGTTGCAGGGGGAAGCACCTCTCAGGGCCCAGGAGGGTGGCTGGGTCCAATCAGGCATGGCCTCAGCACCAAAAGACTGGGTGGGTGGAGGTTCCAGGTGGGCAGCAGGGGGGCCACAGAGTAAGTGGAGGAGAGTGAGTGGATACAGGCTCTGCAGGGGCAGCTCCACCCCTCATGCTCCACTTGTCTATTCTCAAGATCCTCTGTCACCCATCCTCAGTGCTCAGCTCCACAGCAGGAGTCCTGGGCTCTGTCCCAGTGTCTTGTGTCCAGGCTGCCTGGAGATGCTCAGCCCATCTCAGTGCTGGTTGCAGTCTCAGCTCAGCTGGTGTCCAGAGGCTGGAGAGGAGCAGAAAGGGGGACATTGAGGGAACCCCATGTCCTCTTGGGACTCTGAGAACAGATGACAAGGTCACTGCTGTCCTGTGTTCAGAGGGCTGGAGGTCCAGGCAGGAAGCAGGGCCCTGGAGGGTAGAGGGCAGCCTCATTGGGGTCCAACTGAAGGTGAGGTCCAGGCAGGAAGTAAGGCCCTGGGGGGCAGAGGGCAGCTTGGCTGGGGTCCAACTGCAGGTGAGGCTGAGCCCCCAGCACAGTGGCTCTTATGGAGAGAAGCACGAGGCTGTGGGTACCTTTGGGCACGGCCCCTCCTGAGGCCCCTGGGGCCTCTGTGCTCAGTGCTCACCTGAGATTTGGGAGTGTCTGGCGCTGCGCCCAGGGTCACTGGGGTCCCCACCCTGTAGGGCTGCTGTGCCATTGTGCTTGAGTCATCACGCATTTTCTGTTTGCACTTGTGTGCTGTTGTTCTGTCTTTGGAAACGGAAAGTGATAATTTTCTGAAATATAATTATTACACATACAGAATGATATTTAAATGCAATTAACTGTATTTATGTTTTCATAGGAATAGGTTATATTTGTATATGAATTACAGAGAATAAGATCTTAATATTACACTTTATATAAGATATTTAAATTGAGTTTTTAATGAACTTTAGAAATATTCCAAAGGTGTATTCATAAGAAGTATTAACATTTACAAAGAATTTTTAATTGCTCGAGTATTTTAATTATTTGCAAGTAAATTCTTTGATTTACATTTTCTGAATAGTAGCACTATAAACAGAAAAGATACAAGGCTTAATCCTATTTTCTATACTAGTTTTATATATTTATTTATTTATTTATGATAATGGGAATTGGAATCAGGACCTTGCACTTACCAGGAAGGCACTGTGACACTGAGCTACATCCTTGGCTTTCATATGATTTATTTATTCTCCCCTCTCCTCTAGCTTTTCAAACAATGTGGTCACATTACTGATAAATTTGTGTAAAGTACACTAAAATGAAAATTATATATCTTAAAATCCCTGTTTTGCTTCAAATGTGTATGCATGTGGTTATACATGTGTCCATTGTAATCTAAATATATACTAATGAATATTCTTTCATGTATCCAGCTATGTTCATGTTGGTTGTCTACAGATTTTCATCCATATTCTCAATGTTGTTCCATCAATACATTCTTCCTTATTTATTATCGGTCATCCAACAAAGGTTTTCATTCTGAAAAGCAAGAGCACTGTTCCCATGAAGCCCTGATGCTACTGTCATGAGGAACACACACACACACACACATTCACTTGTACACATGAGTATCTGTGTCTGTGTGTGCAATGCACTGCATCTGTTTCTAACTGCATGATAATGAGTTTTCAGATGTCACAGGGAGGAGGAGGCACCAGGGGACCTGGCTGGGTGGCTCTGGGGCCCTGAGGACTAGCTCTCATCCCCTGGACCACGAATCCCAACTGGTGATTAAGAAACTCCTCTCCAGGGGAGGTCACTCACATTTCCTGTGTCCCACACTGAGCACAGAGCTCACCAGCTTGGCCATTTAGGAATTGGAGATCACTTTTGTTATGAATCTTAGGCTTTGTGAATTCAGCTAAACTTTGCTCCAAAGGAACTCAGATTCGAGTCCTGAGCTCATGCAACAGTGAAGATGACAAGTCTAAGTGACCAGAGGCGACACTGCTGCAGCAGCAAAGGCTCACTTAGAGTCTGCATCACGTTTGTCATTATATTGAGACACAAGGAGGTGCAGGTGGGTAGAGGCTCGCGTCTGTTGAAAGTTTCACATGTCCCACTTGTGTTCCTTGGTTCTCAGGAGCAGCTGAGACCATCAGCCCATCACAGAATAGCTTAGAGCCCAAGACAGGTGAGTAAGAAGAATTCTGTTATGGGGCTGGACACAGGGGTCAGGTCATGTCCAGGAGAGCAGGTGGTCATGCAGGGAACAGCGGAGAATCTGCTCTGTCCTGACCTCTGTGACCTCTCTGTCCCCATCCCCAGCCTCACAGCCCCAGGATCACGCAGTGGGGAATCTCATCCGGATGGGCCTGGCTGGCCTGGTCCTGGTGACCCTCGGGATTCTGCTCTTCCAGACTCACTGCAGTTAGAGAAGGACCCAAGATGCAGCCAGGATGTGAACACAAGAAAGAGCCATCAGTGCAGGCAGTGCTTGGACCTTGGACATGAATTCTACATGCCAGGTTGGCTCTAGAAGAAAGTCCTGGATCTAAGTTGGGTGACCATCCACTGGGAAGTCTGAGGAAGGTGATGAGGTTTGGGTGCAGGGGAGTCTGGTGTGGTCTGGAGAGAACACTCCTAGAGTGGCCCTGTCCTCCCTCAGCCCTGAGCACTTCTGTGCTCCTCACTCTCTGCTGCAGCCCCTCCCACACCTGCGGTCCCTGAACCCTGTCAGACACAGGAAGGAGGCAGCTCAGCCTGGCTTGGGTCCCCCTGCAGGTGAGGCTGAGCCCTCAGCACAGCTGCTCCTACAGAGAGAAGCACCAGGCTTCAGGCACCATCCGGCAAGGCCCCTCCTGAGGCCCTTGGACCTCTGTGCTCAGGGCTCACCTGAGACTCGGGAAGGGCCAGTGATGATACTAGGGTCACCAGGGTCTCTGCCCAGCAGGTCTGGAGTGTAATGTAGTTTAGTTTTGTTATATATTCGTGTTTCACACTTGTGTATCATTGCTGCCATTTTCTCAATCTAAAAATAATAATTTCTTATGAAAATTTAAGGATATATGAACTTGTCCTTAAAAATGTGATTGCACCTCTAATTTCTGGGAATTTTGTCAGACTTCTACAATAATTGCAAAGAAAAACTTTTTAATTCCAAATCTTTTTATTCAAGATGTTGAGAATTGAGGTTGACTTATGAACTTTAGAAATAATTCAGATTTATCTGAAAGTCTTATATTCGCAAAAATTTTGTAATGTGATCTGATAGTTTAAAAACTGAAAAGTTAAGCCTTGGTGATTTTATGTTTTCTGAATAATAATTTGTTATATGACAAAGCTGTTGGTTTGTACGTATTACTAATACTTCATATTACAATTGTCTTCCAATAACTTTTTAATGATCTCCTATGATTCACCGATAAAATTAATTTATCAAGTAAAATTAATATTTTACTTGATAAATGCCTACCTCGATTATTATTATATGCATAGTGATATATATTATTATGTCTAGTTCTACATAGTTCATATTAAAGAATATTTATTCATATTCTGTCTCTCTTTTCCTGTTTTGCTGCACTGGAGTAAAGACTTTATTGCTCATATTGAATGTTAGGTCCTGACTGTGTTCATATTTTCTGTAACACAAAAAGCTCAGAAAAATCCTGTAGGTAGAGACTCAGAAGTTAGGAAATTAACATGGGATAAATGTCGTAGGAGCACATATATAAGAATTATGCTCATTGTATAAGTTTTATATGTTTACATTGCTTTTCCCTTTTAACCCCATTAGTCATTTATTCCACTTGCATCTTTTTACATGTTTATTATAGGTCATTCTGCGTGAATTTACACATCTATAAACTATAAACTAGGTTCACTTGTTTTAGGAACTCCTGACATTTCCACCAGTAAAATACAGATACAAATATGGGTGTGTGTGTGTGTGTGTATGTGTGTGTGTGTGTGTGTGTATCACTGTAGGTATTTCAAGCCATGAGATGATCAGTTAGGATGAGATTACAGGGATGATAGGGACAGAGCCCCAGGCTTGGTCACAGCCCTAGACATTCACCCCCATGACCCTGAATTTCAGGAGTCCTGAGGACCAGAGCTCCATATCCCATCAGTAAATGAACAGAAATTTACCTCCAGAGAATGAGCGCACATTATTCTGTGTTCCAGATAAACCACAAGTGCTTGGTTAATTCCCAACTCGAAATCTTATTTATTGCCAGTTCTGAGCTCTTTGAACTCAGGCAGCCTTTATTCCAAAGAGACTCCAACTCGAGTTCGGAATTCACAGAGCGCAGTGAGGGTGAAGATTCCATGCAAAGGGCTCCTATAACTGCTCATGAAGTCGTGTCATAATGGTAAGAGGTGGGGCTGTGGGACCCAGAATAAAGGCTCGGGTCCTTCAGTGATTCACACATTTTTTTTTTCTTTCTCAATTCTCAGAAGAAATAGAGACCCTCATCGCATTGCAAACCCAGTCAAAATGCAAATCAGTGGAGTAAAAGAGTTGTCAGCTACGGAGTTGTATATACAAGGTTAAAACTTCTTTAGGGAAGTAGGTGCCCCTGGTGGATATTCAGTAATCCTGGGACAATATTTGTCTTTTCTGACCTCTTTGTCACTAACTCCTACTCCAAACCTCAGGATCACACAGTGGAGAATCTCATCTGGATGGGCCTCAGTCACCTGGCCCTGCTGGTTCTCATAATTCCATTATTCCAGGCTTGACACAGCTAGAGAAGGACCTACGTGCAGCCAGGAGCTGAACTTATGAATGAGAACACTCACTGCACAGTTATAGTGGTGGAGACTTGCAAAGAAATATGTCTTCCTGTGAGGTATTTTGAGTTTCATTATGCATGTGTCTTTACATCCATATTCAACCTATTCAGCCCAGTGCTTGAGGGGTTTCACTGTATCCAACACTTTGATGGATGTTTGATCCCCATCATCATACAGAGAAGAGAGAACAACTATGCTATTGTTTCTGATACAAAGACTATTATTAGCCTACAGTGGAAACCATTGAACAGAACTATCATACCACTATTAACAATATAAAGTAAATCAGTGAAAATAATACAGCCTCAAATATTCGCATATTAATATGTCATAAGAATGAATAAAAGCCATAGCTATACCACTCTAAAACCTAGAAAACAGGTCTACTGGGAAATATAGGTGCAAAGAGAAACCAAATTTTGATATTCAACAAATATCTAGTCAATACATTAACTTTAGCATTAATAGTAGAGAAGAATTCAAAAGGGGATGAGAGAGAGCAGCTGCAAAACATCATCAATTCAGGGCTTCCAGCACTGTTCCCACCGTAACTGTGGGAGACAAAGGTATGGGCACAGTCATGTTCAAGGAGGCATGGTCAGCTGCAGAAAGACCCCCTGAGAGGTCTCTGCTACAGGACATGGACCCCATCCCTATGGCCAGTGACCAGGCTCAGCCTGAATTGATCTGTTTTTGAAAATCTCAGAATTGGGAGATTGCAAGATGGCTGACTGAGTGGCAGCATGATAAGAGAGCCTCTCTGAGGAAAAAAAAAAAATAAAAGCAACTCAGACACTGGAATCTGGCAACATGGGAAAGGCCAGACAAAAGGAGAGGAATTCTCATGACCCAGGAAGAAACAGAGGAAAAAGAAAAAGGAAAAAGAAGAAGAAGAAGAAGAAGAAGAAGAAGAAGAAGAAGAAGAAGAAGAAGAAGAAGAAGAAGAAGAAGAAGAAGAAGAAAAAGAAGAAGAAGCATGGACAGAGGGCTGGAGCTGGGCAAGCCCCAATTGCTGTACTGGCACATCTTAGAGTCAGGTGACTTACGATCGAGCTGAGATGGCAGCCCTGCCTAGAGTGGAGGTTGGTTAGCTCCAGACCCTCGTCTGGAGGAGGCACTGAGAGAGGGAGTGGAAACAGCCAGTCGAGCTGCATTAACTTTGGTAAGTGATGGGAACTGGATTCCCCAGATTGGGAGGACTGGCTGGGTGAAATTTTGGAGTTGGGCAGGGCCAGCTTGAATCAAAACCTGAGGCAGCGTCCGTCTGCTGATGACTCCTAGTCCAAAGCAGATTGGTGGGATCTGCTCGGGCAGGGCCATGCTATGCTCCTGGTTGAAATCTAATAGCCATGGACGAGGCTTTTCTGGGACAGCAGCATCCCCAGGGAACACACAAACTTGTTGAAGCATAAACTGGTTGAATGGCATAGAGGGAGGAGCCAGCTCTCAGCCTGGAACTCACAGATTCGCAGTGGACTGGGAGGGGCAGTTCTTCCCTAGCAAGTGCACTGCAGAAAAACTGTAAGCAATACGAAAGGCCCAGAGACCTCCACCACCCACCTATCTGAAGGGGTTCAGAAACATGATAAGACAGAGAAAGAGCAAAAGGTTCCCAACTGTGGAACCAGGAAAAGTGAGTCCAACAGAAGTAAATGCAGAGGAGGTTGAGAGCAGCAAACCTGTAATGTCAGAGACAGCCTCATCAGAAATAAAGAAATACATCCGTGACCTCATCCTCAAATTTAAATCTGAAATTCTAACTCAGGTGAAGCAAGATATAAGAAGATTAATAAAAGAAGTCCTGGGTAATCCTCAAGTAGACACAAATGAAAGAATAGAGAAACCCAGAGAAAGGAGAGAAGCCTTTGATGAAGAATATAAACAAAACCTAGAATATATGAAATAGATCCAAAGAGAATACCAGGAAATTAAAAAATCCATTGAGACCTGGCAAAACCTTGTAACAGAAACTAAGGACAAACTTTCAAAACTTGAAGATAGATTTGCAAAGTATGATGGTGAAAGGAAGGATCTGTTAAAAATAACAAGGAACCAGGAAGCAATGATACAAAGGCTAGAAGATGACAAGAGGATTTATAACCTAAGAATTAAATATGTGAATGAAGATGCAGCAACAAATACAAATGAAATAAAAAGTCTATTCACAGAAATCATTAAGGAAAACTTCCCAAACATAGGAATGGAAGTGAAGTTCAGATAAATGAGGCATACAGAACTCCAGCCAGCTACAACCAAAACAGATCTACACGCAGACATATAATAATCCAGATCCCAGAAACCCATCACAAGAACAGAATATTAAAAGCAGTCAGAGAAAAGAAACAGATTACCTATAAAGGAAAACTCATCAAAATCACAGCAGACTTCTCAATGCAAACCATCAAATCAAGAAGAGCTTGGAGCGAAATATTCCAAGCCCTGAAGGAGAATGACCTCCAACCCAGAATGCTGTACCCTGCAAAACTATCTCTCAAAATTAAGGGAGGAAACTGGGGGAGTTTGTGACCACCAATCCAACCCTGCAAAGAATACTGAAGGACATGCTAGAGAGAGAGAAGAAAATCACCAGGGTTCCAGGAATAATGGCAGAAAGGCCTCAAAGAAAGGGGCAGACAGTGGAATGAAGGAGAAAAATAAACAAATAACAACAGAAAAATAGCATGGCAGAGATAAGACAGAGAAGATTGGTTATATCACTGTCTTGTCTTGACTGATTTTATTTCAATCTGGTATGCTTGAGAGTGTTGAGTCTGAGAGTAGGGGCAACTGCTCTGAAGATGAGAGGATTCAATAGGATACCCAGTCTGGTTTGATTGTTATCTGCCTTTGAAGTTCTATAATGTCTCCAATGTTTAGATTTTATTAATAGTGTAATGCAATGCTAATTTTATACTATATTTGATGATATAGACAATTATCACCCAGTGTTGTGTTTTTGTATGTTCTTTTCATCTCATGTTTCTGTAGGAATTTGTATTGCTGACTTGTTTGATTTGTTTCTCCCTCTAATACAGAAAGGCTAGGTATACGTGTAGAGACATATACATGTGTAGAACTTCTAAGTAGTTTACGAGAAAGGATCATAGTTATTGTAAAGAAAAAAAAGGAAAAGAGAGTATTCTAAAGGATATAACTGCATATATGTTTGAGTGTGTGGAATTAATAACCATGTTGCTAAAGTTTTAGTTGGATGGATGAGCAAAACTGACTGCAGTCTCACTGTTTGGATGTCCACTTTGTGGACTTTACTTTTGTAACTTGAACAACTGCATCTAAGAGGAAAGTATGTAATTATCAACTAGTGATTTCTTACTGGTTACTATTTTTTTGTTTATTTTGTTTTTGAGATTTTTGTATTGTTTCTACCCTCTTTCTGTTTCAAAATTTTTTCTTTAAATAAAAAAATTTAAAAAAGCAAGAGGAGGAAAAGAAAGTGCTCTAAAGGAGATAACTGTATGCATACTTAAGTGTGTAGGATTGATAACCATGTTCCTAAGTTTTTGTTGGATCTGTGAACAGAACTGTTTGCAGCCTCACTGTTTAAATGTCCACTTTGTATGCTTTAATTTTGTAACTTGAACATTTATATCCAAGAAGACAATATGTAATGTATCAAATAGTGATTTCTTACTGTTTAGTTTTTTTTTTTTGAAATTCTGTATTGTTTCTACCCTTTTTTCTGTTTTGCTTCCCCCCTCTTTAAATAAATTTTTAAAAAAAAGAATGGGATCAGAAATGTAACGTAAGATATCCAGTTAAAAAATGAAAGAAAATAGTATTATTAGGATAAATGCACTAGGATAAAATCAAAAAAGAAAAGAAAAAAGTGTAAAAACAATAAATTAAAGAACAAAAGAAAAACAAAGCAAACAATAATAACAATAAAGAAATTCCCCTTTGCATTTGGGTGGGTCATTTCTTTCCAAGGTCAGTAGAATGGAATACACAGATATTGAAGGAGCAGTAAGTCACAGCAAAAGCTTATTCTTTTTTCTACGCACTTCTGTGTGTTACACTGAATGCTGTCCTTCACTTCCTACTGGGCAGTGGCAGTCAATGATGTGGTGTCTCCTTTTATGACTGTATTCATCCTAGCAGTTCTTAGTGCTTGTGACCCTGTGTGCCCCAAGTGACTGCTATCTTCGCCTAACTTCATGGTCTGTGGTCCTGTGAAAATCCCTGCTCAAGAGCTCTCTCTGTCCATACACCCAAGTATGTGGCAACTGTCCGAGATGAAGCATGTCCTTGACTACATTGGCATGTGGGGAAAACAAACAGGTCTCCAAATTCTGTGCCTTCCACATTCACATGTGAACCTCTCAGAAAATCACATGCAAACAGCGTATCTTATCATGAAAGGCACAGACCACTAAGTCATACCTGATCTGAGCTCAGACCTGCTTAAACTTCTCAGGGAGTCTATGTCTGTGATTGTCTTTTCTGGGTGTCTCCCACCCAGCAGGTATGGTAGGGTGATCCAGAAACCCTGAAGGTAGTTACATTGTGACTTCTCATTCCTGGTACAGTTTAGTCGTAGGCAATTAACATGTTCCCCAAACGTGTCATGATTAACCACTCTCAAATATTAAAGAGGCTACAGTGAAACTCCTCTCCAACTCTAACCAGCCATGTGAAAGAAGTTACTTTCAGAGTAAAACTCAAAATTTGTGTTTGTAGTTTATCACGACCCCAGGATTTTCTTGGGGGCTAGTATGGCTGGTTCAATCTATTGTTTCTCTCTGAGACCACAAACTTGTATACATTTACCTTGTGTTCACAGCATCAGGATCCTTCTCATGCTTTTGGATTAGCAAAAGCTTCCTTCTTCTTTTCTCTGCACTGTGTTCAATTTTTCCAGTTTGTCTGTGATTTCCAGGTTTCTTTGATTGCTCTTCCGTGATTCTCATGGCTATGTTTCCATTTCGCTTCTGTAAGTCATTTTTTACCAAGAGTCTGGCATTCTGGTCATGGAGAGGCTGTGTTATGCTCCTGTGTTTTAATCTCCCATCTTCCAGGCATTTTTTGTGTGCACTAACATCTATGAAAACAACCTAGAGTGCACAGATTATAGAAACAGTGCCAGTAGACTTCAACTTCAATAAAGTTGACAGTTTAAGTCATGACCAGGTTGGGCTATTTAGATCCAGGTGGTAGAAAATGTTCTGAAGACATTTTCTACTTGGGAATCACCTCGGCCAGTGGGAACATTTAAATGTGCTTTGCACAACATGAGAGGTCCTTCTCCAAAAACATGGAAAGGGGTGCAAAGCAGTCACCTGAGCCATCACTAGATACAGGGAGATCCTGGCTGGGTGCTGGTAACACCAATGCCCAGAAGGGAGAGAGGAGGATGTGTCAGGAACAGCTGGTGTGTTAGGACCCAGGACTGCACTGCCTGGGGAGGAGATGTGGGTGTCAAGAAAGAGGGTAGCTGTAACCACATAATGACTCCCCTCACGGCTTTTATTATAAATAAAAATAAACAATTATACATATGTATGTATCAGGCTGTCTTCAAGACACAATTTAAACTTCTACAACATGGCCCAAAACTGAAATCCTTGAATATGCCGTAAGAGCAAAGCACTCTCTCACTGCATCAAACCCCAGCCTCACACTTAGTGTGAACATTTAACATAATATTTACATATTATGAATATTAAATGAAGAAAGTTAAGGAGCAGTTCAACTTGAGATCCTGTAATTGAAGTGAGATATTGTCCAGCTTCATTGGGAGCCTTATTACCACATTACTGAGAAGTCTTTGGTGTATTTGAAGTACAGAAATTGTTGTATCACATACAACTTCAGTGTAAAACATTACCACTACCTATCAGATTGACACACGTTAGAACAACATCTCTGCAGATAGCATTTGTGTCTTTTGTTCTGTTTTTTTTTGTGTGTGTGTGTGTGTATGTGTGTATCTTTATTTATTGTTTTATAATGTTATTTATTGCCAAGGGGAAAATCAAAATTTCAAAACGGTATAATAAGGGAGCAAAAATGGTTAATAAATTGAGTAGAGTTATCTTTTAATTACTTAAGAGTACAAGACATAGGTATTTAACTGTCCAAAGTTTCCTGCTTTCCCCCATTCTAGTTTCTTTTTCCTTTTGAACAGTTTTTCCTGTTTAAATTTTTTTCCCTGCTATGAAAACACTGCTTCTTAACTTCTCAGCAGATTTCAAGTGTGCAGCACCATTTGGTAACTGCAGTGAAGCAGAGCTCTGATGGGGAAGTATAGGGATGTAGGTCACAGGTCCGAATGGAGATGCAGGAGGAAGGAGCCATGGAGACCTGTCCACACCATGCTGACCACACCTCACACAGCTGTGGATGAGGAGGCTTTCCCTCCTCCTTTGGGCAAAGTATGTTCTCTTTCAACATAAGGAGACTGATGAAGGAATTGTCCACAGGGCACAAGAGAAGATCTAAACAGCTGCATTGTGTGTCTCCTCTGACTGAAGATAAGAGAATTTCACTGCTCTGTATGCTGCCTGCTCCATGCTGTCATCTGCAGAGCAACTGTCCTTTGTTAAAAGTGAAAATCCATGATGACCAAGAATTTAAATTTCTCTAATAGTTTAAAACATGAAAACTTTGGGCCAGTGGTATACGTTAGCGGGAGAGCACCTGCTTGTCAAAGAGAAGTCCCAATCATTGGTAAAAAAAGAGAGATAACCTCCAATTAATCACTATACTAAATAACTCTTTGTAAGAACAGGAATGTAAGAAATACATTTGTATTTGTAAGAAAATAACTGTTTGTAAGAACATAAAATGACAAATAAAAATATATGAAAACCGCTGATAAAATAGATGCACCATGATTTTCTCTAAAAAATGAAATCATGTAAAACAAAACCAAATTCTTTTAAATATTACACATTCATTGAAGATATTTTACTCATTTCACTGGCATCACAAATAAAGTGGACAGAAAGTAGTTAGTTTTCAAAGCTTTTAAAGAAATGCTCACATAACAAATCATACAAAGGACAGGAGAACCAAGGCTGAACCTTTGACAGAGTGTGGGAAAAGGGCTGGAAATGTACAAAATAAGTAGAACTAGTGACCCAGGATAATATAGAGATAGAAGAGATCAATTACTGTAATCCTCTAATACACTGCAGCTATGAAGGAGATGCATGTCATTAACAGAGTGCATTTATTATAAAACTTGTTAATATTTGGATATTGGTCACTGTGCTCGTGAGGCAAGGGATGCCACCTAGAGGAGAAGAATCTCATCTGGGTCTCTCAGAGGGCAGTGAGTACACCGCAGTGCCTTCTTGTGGTTCCCGGTGCAGCAGTACAGGATGTGCAGGGTGCACACATTGGGATTCTTTGCCCATGGGTTCAGTGCAGCCTTGGTTAGAGCTGTCACACCCTGGGTCTCCTCTGAAAGTTTCTGTGCACCTGCCCCCACTGTGCTCTGTGAGAAGTTGCTGGTCGTCTTCCTGTGTGGGCAGCAGGCAGTGAACCTTGCACAGTGTGACCTGGGGCTGTGACAATCACATCCTGTTTGTTTTCTACCTATTCTCAGTTCCTATCTCCTGTCTTGTAGGAGAAACAACATGCCCCAAATCAATCAGCTCCTGTATCCTGTAAATCCTGGAAGAGAAGGCAGCAGAGGGTCACAGTGAAAAAGCCTCTCCAGTGACCTGGAGTCCACAGGACACTTGGGAGGCTGAGCTCATGCACTGTTGGCCCTGAGCCCAATCTTTCCTAGCCAACACCCAGGATCAGGCACAGGAGGAGGGCAGGGTCCATGTGAGCACGGGTCACCTCCTGTGTGATTGTCTCTCCAGGAAGTTGGCTGACCCAGATCTGTGCATCACATGTTGTCCTGCCTGTCCCTGCTCACCCCTCAGTCACAAAGGCCTTCCCAGGTGGGAGGTATGGGGCAGTTGCAGGTGTCATAGAAGACTTCAGTGAGTCCTCTGGCAGCTCATTTACAAGGTATTCCAGTACCTGAGGGTCTCATTCTTTTCAGGGAGCTGAAATGGTTCTGCCCTGTGTTAAGCCAGTCTCCTGCTGGAGCCTGTGATGCTCTGAGTCTGGTCTCTAGGGTGAGCTGGAATCACCTCTGTGACAATGAATCCCCAGTTCTGGCAACTAAGACCCCTGTGAAGACCAGGAGCTGCCTGCTCTTCTCCAGCCTGTCCAGGATGCAGAGACAAAGGGTTTTCATACTGCAGAGTCTGAGAGGAACCTCTGTGAGAGAATTGTGATAAATAATCCTATTGTAGCTTGGCATACTGATGCCATCTTGAGCCGTGCATTTAACTAGTGTCTTGTATTTGACTCAGGAAAATAGAAAATGACTCAGGATATAAGTCCCATGAGAAAAGTAGAATGAGCTGCGCCCACAGGAGAAAAATTAACCTGCTCAACAAAGAAGAAGGATACAGGTGTCAACCAAAAATTAATGTAAGATTCTAGCTAGAGTGTTTCCAACAGGATGTCTTTTTGTGGTTCTCTGTTTTAAAAGCTTTGTAACTCTCTAGTTCAGTGATTCTCAGTGGGACTCTGAAATGGATCCACACCAGTAGTCACTGAGCAGAGCTAAATTAAATTCCAAATTCATCAATTTGGCTGCTTGGATTCCTATATTGTTTACAAACCAGCTTAAAAAACTACATTTGACTTCTATTGCTTGGCTCTGGTAGATTTCAGCCTATTCTCCTACACATACAGTCATACTAATAAAGAAATTTGTGAAGAGAAACTTGGCTCAGGTTTGATCAGCACTCTAAGTGACAATATTAGTCTGGGAGACCTGTCGTGTCCATGCTGGGGTGAGCTGCATGTTGTCCAAACACCAGGCAGTCCTGGACATACAGATGTGCTGGGATGGGGAAACCTCACAGAGGTGCAAGTGAAGAAACCAATGAGGGCTGTGAGTGTGAGAATGACTTCACACTCCCTCTCTAAGCCAGGGACCCTCTGCTCTGTCTCATGGTCATAACAATCTTTCTATCAGCTTGGTTAAGCTGTGACAATCACATCCTGTTTGTTTTCTACCTTTTCTCAGTTCCTACCTCCTGTCTTGTAAGAGAAACAACATGCCCCAAACTAATCAGCTCCTGTGTCCTGTAAATCTTGGAAGAGAAGGCAGCAGAAGGTCACAGTGGAGAAGCCTCTCCAGAGACATAGTCCACAGGGCCCTTGGGAGGCTGAGGTCATGCACTGTTGGCCCTGAGCCCAATCATCCCTAGCTAACACCCAGGATCAGGCACAGTCATGGAGGGCAGGGTCCACATGGGCATGGGACCCTGTTTTCTTGGGATGATGTGATGCTGTGTGATCAGCCATGCTCACACAGGTTGGAACTATCATTTCTGAGCTCCATAGTGAATTTTCAAACAACAAACTCACTGAGAGCTGTTCTGTATCTGATGCCACATGAAGAGGGCTAAATGTTGGGTGGAACAGAAGCTCCCTGAGCTGACAACCTCCCCACAGCTGCCAACCCATGCACATCCCATGGTGCTGTCTTCAGGGGTGCCGTCTTGGGTTCTTATCCCTCCTCTTCCTCCTGTCAGGACCCTGAAACCAAAGACACACAGGTGACAAAGATGTGAGATCACCACAAACCTCTCACAGCAGGGTTCACTTGTTGCCCTGTGAACCCCAGACTATAAGCCAAGCCCAGCATCACCTGGAACTCAGCATCCTCCAAACCCATAAAAGGCCAGGGCTTGCCAGTCTCTGAGCCCACAGAGCACCTGGGGCAAGGGCCTGGGCCTTTCCTGGCAGGTTTCCTCCATGGTGACTCTGGTCCTTCTTGAGGTGGTGCCTGCCAAATCTGCATATGGTGGGACCTTATTTAGCAATCTAGAGTCATTTAGCCATACCCAGAATCCTGTGCCTCCATCAGTGACATCATACATGTGAGGATGTGAGCCACAGTCGAGTTCTCAGCGTTAGTGGCTAAAATTTCTGAAACTCCCTTGAAATAATTTCATTGCAGTTGGTGCAAATGTCCAGACCAATCTTTCTTGAAATTATCCAGCAAAGTTTCACAGTGATGAAGTCTATTTTGTATCTAAGATATCTATCAAGTAAGGCAGTAACCAGCAATGGATGTCACTTACATTAAAATTAGAATAAATGCAAAAAGCTAGACTTCAGCTCTTCACCAAGATCTGCCAGAATTCACTAGCTCTAGCACACAGGTTAGTGAGGGCTCTGACATAGAAAAGCAGGAATTCAGCCCTTTTCCTTGGCAGAAACTTCCCTCTTGCTCTAAGCTAATGGTGGGAATTAAGAATCACATAGACCTGGGTTTCATGTTAAAGACCCATACACCATAATATTTGAGGTCGATGGCAAGATGACTTTGTCTCCTGGCATCAGGTAATAAACAGAATCCCTCTTGCACTGTTTCATAATCTGCTACTCTCCTGGAATTTGCTGGGATACAGACTATGCCCCAGCGCTGTGGCTGTGAACTTGTACTGAGCCCGGCGTCCTGTGGACAGGGAGCCACGGCCACTCTCTGTACTCCGTGTGCTCTGGACGTGGGTTTCTGCTGACCGCCCAAGGCTCCCTTCATCCCTCTTCTTCACTTGAATAAGTGTCTATGCAGAACAAGCCCTGGCCCACTACTCTGAACTAGGGGCTCCCTTGCTGTTGGAAGTAACATGTGGTTTCCTTCCCATGGAATTCTCCATATTTCTGGGGCACTCAGTGTAGACACAGTTTCCGTTCATCTCAGCCTCAGTGAGGAGGGTCCGTGAACCCTACAGTGTCTGTGGCCATCAGTGCACTATTCACTGTTTAGTACCTGATCTCCCTGGCCTCTCATGCCCATTAGATCAGTGCTCTGAGGTCCAGGTGATTCCCACTTACCTCTATTAGCCAGGTGTCCTCCAAGGATCTTGTCCACAGAGGATTCAGGGACATGTGCTGGGGAATTGTACTGATGTCCAACCCAATAGAGGAAGACAGTATGGACCCCAGGACCCTCTACTGTGACCCAGTCATTCTCCTTTCCCTGGGGTAGTAGGGCGATGGCACTTCCTCTACTATCTGAGGGGCACACAGTGCTCAGTGGGCAGAGAGGAGTCCACACACACTGTGAGCCTGCTGTGTGCAGGGCGGCCACCCACACTACAGGAGAAACACAGCCCACACTGCAGAGGACGGGGTGAGGAGGGACAGATAGACATCCACACCCTATCTCTCCCCAGACACTGCATGGAGCTGGGCCTGGGGCAGCTCACTTGGTGCTAAGAGGAAGCTGCACCAGCAACAAACACTCTCAGCTTTGCAGCACAGCACAACCAGCCTCTCAGAGGTACAGACTGTGGGTTTTCTTTTAAGAGACTGATGGAGACTAGATTACAAATCAGGTCTCACAAATGATTTTAGACTTTTGTGCTCAACATTTTCGCTGTGTACTGGACTGTGGCTACAAACCACTGTATGTGGTGAAAATGTGTTAATCCATTTTCCACTGGTAGAAGTTTGGCAACTTATCTTCCTCCATATAAGCAATGATCACCTGACCTGAAAATACAGTGGTAAAATCTGTTTGGGGAGTAAATTCTCCTCACAGTCTGTTTCAGTGTTCTCTGTTGGTTCTTTTCCCTGAGTTTCCTGATACATTCTTTTGATTCTATAGGAGTTTTTTCCTAGTATTTAGGGAGTGTTTTCAATTCCTGGGAGACATGCGATGTTTAAATTTTATTTGGGCTAAAAGACAACAGCTCCCCCAAACTGATGAAAAGCAGCCTTTGATCCACGTCCCGAGACAGTGCCTGTTTCCATCTGAAGCCTCTTGAGCATCAATTTCACTGTGTACATTGCTGTACAGGTTCTGATGCTCCAAGCTCTCACCAGAACCCCAGTTAAACTCCCCACCCCCAGAAATCTAGGCTGTCGCCTGCCTGCTCCTCCCCACCTTTCCACATTCTACTCCTAGACCAATTCCACAGCCACTCCCAGTGGTGCCCATAGCTCATGTGACTCTGGACCGCTCCTGATCCATCCATGGGAGTTGCTGCTCCCATTGGAGATTTGCCTCCTGCTTCCCTGTGCTTTGGTCACACTGCTCTGGGCACAAGTCACCTCTGCCAGGCCCTCTTGCAGCTCTGGATCATGTGGAGACTCAGACTGGAACACAGGACCAGTGTCCCTTTGTGTCTCTACACTTCCTGGTGTGAGGACACTGAGCTTATATCCAGGAATCATCAGTTTGCACACCCCAGGTGCACACATGGGCTCACAGCCAGGAGCTCCCACCGTCTCTAGTCCTGTCCCTGTGCACAGAGGCTCTGCACACAATGAGGACAGTGACTCTGCCCGGGGAGGCTCAGAGGGAGCCTCACCCCTCGGTGTTCCCTCAGCACTGTCACCTTTCTCAGTGCTTGCTTCACTCAGAACAAGGATGGGCTCATTGCTCTCTAGGCCCTGTGACCTAGAGAATGTTGCTCTCCAAGCTGTGATGAAGCCCTGCAGCCCTTCTCCTTCTCCTTGGCTCCAACACGGGCCGCTGGGCAGGCGGAGCCTCTGTAGCCCCAGCTGAACCCTCAGCCCTGGAAGGAGGGCATCAGGGAGCAGCAGGAGCAGCTGATGTCCCTGAGTGTTCACAGCACCAGCTGTCACTGTCCCCACACATGGGTGAACATCCCGAAGGTAAAGCACACACAGAAAGCAAGACCAGCACATGAGGCTCAGCCTGCCACCTCCTTTCTATGCAGGTATAGTGACAACTGTGATGACTCACTCTTGAGCAGGTAACAGGAGTCGTCCTTCAGATCCCAAGAAAGAAAAACATAAACATGGGCCATGGGAATTGAGCACAGGAAGGGCACACATTTATTTCAGCTGCTGGGTCAGTCAGTGTGTCAGTATCGTAGTGAAATCCTGGAGGCAGCCACTATAGAGAGAGGAAAACTGATGAGAGGGGAGAGGTCCCCCCACCTCCTGTTCCTGCAGATGAGTGATCAGAAGCTGGGTCCCCACTGAAGGTCTCCCCCTCAGCACACAGGCCACCGCTCCTCTAGACCAAGAGATATTTCTGGAGTCCAGGAAAACTCTCCTAAGTAAACACTCATTAAAAAAATGGCTCAAGAGTGACAGTATAGAGGAGGCTCACTGAAAATAAGTGTCCTGGTTGGAGTCTGGATTCTGTGACCATCAAGAAAAGAGCCCAGCTGCTCCCTTTAATGAGTGGGCTCTTGCCTTGAGGGAAGGCCTGGGACCAAGG
>PVLA01016755.1:0-19640 GCA_004027455.1 Hydrochoerus hydrochaeris
CTTCTCCTTCTACCTTGTTGGTTTTCTTCTTCCTGGGCACCAGACACCCATAATTTTGGCTCCTCTTGGGGAGAAAGGGCATTTCTCAGTCTATGCAGTCAACTCTCCAGATACACATGGGACGGCTGTTTGAGGAAGAGAGTCACGGACAGGTGAAGGTGAGCTAAGGGAGAAAGGAACATACAAGACCCCGAGAATGCTGTGCTAATTTCTGTTACCAACCTAGTCTCATAGGCCCCAACACAGGCCAGGCAGGTAGTGCCTGTCACCCCCACATGAATGAGGCAGGCAAGAGCCCCAGAGAGAGTTAAGAGGGAGTCAGAGGCCTGCCAGGGGGACAAAGAGGGGAGCTTTGAGTGGAGTATGTGGATTCCACAGGGCAGAGGATGACCAGGAAGAAGGGAAGGCTTTGAGGTCTGTGCAGGTTGAGCAAGGACTCAGCCCTGCTCCGAATAGGTAGGAGAGGTTCTCTGGGTCACAATCATGCAGCTCCCCTGCTGAGATCCCCATTGTGGGGTTGAATATGAGCTCTCCACTGTCTCTCACTTCTAGGTCACCTCTCCCTCTGGCTTGAGTTTTCTCATTTCCTGATATTCTATGCCTGACATGTGTATTGAGCATAAGGTGCTCCACTGGGTTTGTGGGAAAGAATCTAATACATTTCCTGCTCTCAGGGAGCCTGCATTCTGATGGGCAGAACAGATTTTACCAACCTCCAAGATGAGCTGCAAAATAAAAAAATAATAATAAAGATACGTTATTATGGACATGTACTACTTAGTTAAACCAATGATGGTTGTGTCTGTATAGACATTTTCCTTAATATTTCCTCACCAATATGGTATAACAATAATTTGGCACAGCACTGACATTGTCTTGGGAATTATAAGTCACCTGGAGATATCCTCAAGTATACAGGGGGATGTGCCTAAATTGCATGCAAATACCTGTAGAGAAGGCCATTAACATCTGTGGGTTCTATTTGCTGGAACCCGTCCCCCTTGCTATGGGAGTGATGACTGTGTGGATTAAATTAGAGCCCCAAAAAGGTCACAAAAACACACAAGCAAGTATGAAGGGAGCACAGGAAGAAGGATCTGATTTCAGCTGGAGTGAGGTATGCTGGAACTTCACAAAGGCTGCCCACCCTGAGTGCCAGCCCTCATGTGCCGCCAGTGTCTCTCCCCAGGAAGAAAGGCAGGCACATTGGGAGCTTTGTTGTGGCTTTTCTCTTTTAGGTGTGTTTGCAATGCATAATAGTTACCTTTGTCTGGGGGAATTATATCATATCTTGTCCGATTGTAAACCCTTTATCCCTCTACCTTTCCCTAATCCCCTTCCCCATCTCAAAAAAGTCTGCTTTCCTGTCATCTCTTTCCTTCACTGCACTCTGTAATTTATTTATATTTTGGGTTTCTGTTTATGTAAATAGCTATACGAATACCGATGACAGAAGGATCTGGAAAACTAAGCCGTGGGATATACATTCCTGTGTATTCTATGGTTCTGCTTGGGTAAATGTACGTACACATACATGTCTGTAGGAACAGGCATAGATGAATTATCAGCGTTTAGAAGATGACCCAACTCCAGCTCTCTCGCTGTTTTCTTGGGTTCTGGCTTCTTCATCCCATTGCCAGGACCGTAGACTGGAGGGAGGTAGCCTACAAGTGCCTGGTGGATGTCACATCCCACACATGACTGATTTTACTTATGGTCACTGCTTCAGACTTGCCCCCAACCTCGTAAGAAAAACCAGGAGGAGCTAAAAAACTAGAAGAACTACATAATTTAGTGGTAGGAGCTGGGGGCTATGTTCTGGGCCAAGATTTCTGACTTTTAACCCTGTGTGATCTTCTGGTAACAGTCTGGCCATGTCACCTCAGTTTCCTTTTCTGGAAATCAGAATTGCCCAGCTTTCTTAGAAGACTGGAGAGAGCAAAGGTGAATTATGATTGAGGTGTTACTTTGGAACTGAAATCACATTTTATAAATGGATTACTGTGATTAAAAAAAAATAGCAGTAAAAAAAGTAACTAGAATAATGGCAGGAGTCAAAAAACTCATCAACTTCCTCCTAACAGAATTGAATTTACCAGGCCAGGCTTTTATGGCCATCATTTTGGCTCCCACTCCCAAACTCACCCAGTTGGTACCTGTTCAGAGACAGTGGTTTCAGATACACAAATGGGATCCATGTGTCCCCACATAGTCCCCTCACCATGCTTCGCAGAGAACAGGAACAAAGAAGTAACTAACGAGTCAGTCCCTCATTCCAGTTCCACCTCTGACTTCTTTGGATAAACCACTTTGAAGTTCCAGGATTCTGTCTCCATCTGTTATGTGAGCAGATGAACAATTTAGACTCACTTTCTAGGAATTTGAACTTTTCTCAAGACTCTCAGCACCCCCAGTACTTAAAACAAAATTCGATGCTTATCTACGGCAAATCCAGGTAAATTGTGCATGAGAACAAGGAACAAGTGGTGGAGGGATTCAGGGGCCAGAGAAGAGGACAGAAAGGGACCCTCACTTGGTTGCCCAAAGGTGACCCCCAAATGAGTAATCAGTGATTTGTTTACAATTACAAACAAAAAATGTACTAGATTTTGTACCAGAAACCCTATAATTCAGTTTCCACCAACCCAGCACTGAACTACACTGTTCAAATTCTAGTTGCCCGGAAAAGAAAACATTCTAGACCCCAAAGTACCATTCATATTGTTATAATCTCAGATTTGCCCCATAATTTCTTTTTGCTACTTAATCAGTGATAGCTTTCAAGGCTTCAATATTTTTGTTTCTTTCTTAGTTGCATATGTAATGATGTTAAAAGTAATTTCATAGGTATAGAGAACTTCTAACTTGTATTCATGTGAATACTGCTTTTGATTTAATGGATTGTGAATAATTGTAAATTATTTGCAGTTTATAATTCTCTAAATTAGAATTTCTGCACCTTGGCATGATGGGCATCTTAGGCAGGATGATTCTTGTGATAGGAAGCTATTCTGGGAAAGATGTTTTGGGTGCTTTTTCCTCTACTGTCTAGAAGCCAGTGGTTCAACCCACCCTGTAGTTGTGATCTAACTTCCTGTGATGAGCCACTGCTGGAGAATGTGCAAGACCCTTTGGTGCTCTTTGTCTCTGTTACAAAGCCCAGTGATGGGTGTTTAGAGCGGGTCTGTTTTCCTGTTGCCAATAACCTCAGTTAGAACTTTCTCTTCTGGCCCCTTGTGGCCTATGGATGTTATTGTACATAATGTTTTCCTGATAAAGACGACTGGTTGCCATTCCCACAGTGGCACCCCTCTTTGCTGGATTCTGGGGTTTGCAACAAGAGGAGGCTATTTCTATATAAACCTTGCTGAGCTCTATTATAGAATGTTTTTTTCATCTAGAATGTGGTCTACTAGATTTCCAGGTAAAATACAACATCTATTTCAATTTGAACTATGGATAAACAAAGAACAATTTATTGCTATCAGCAAGAATGCCACAAATATAACAAGAGACATATTTTCAAAAAAACATTGTGTGCTACATTCAAAGTGGAGCATCTTGTATTTGTACTTGGCAAATCTAGCAACCCTAGGTTTTCCCTAGGCCCACTGGGATACAGTGGAGGTGAGAAAAGGAAGCCATCAGGAAGGGAGACTTGTGGAAGACATTTGCAAGCTTCGGAGATTTGTAGGAACCTAAAGGGAAATCTCTGGACCCTTGTTGCAGAGACAGACAGATACTGATTACAACACATAGTATGAGACACTGGAATAAAAGTAGGGCTAAAAGACAGCGGAAAACATCCTGGGGACAGCGTGTGTGAGTATGTATGTGCATGTCTGAGGGTGGGAAGGGAAATGTAGGCTCTAAAGTATCTAGAGAGGAGTGGTTTGGTCCAATGGTGGGAGTGGAGGTGGTATAGAAAACTTGTTTTGCTGCTGGGTTTGCATACCAAGCATACTGTTTTTCCCTTAGATTATACGTTTGCTCAAGGTTGGCTTAGGGGTGGTTGAGACGGATAATAAGGAGGGGTAGTAAAGCCAAACCACTTTTTGGCCCCACTACTGATTCATCCACTCTACAGCTAAGACCGGTGAGTATCCACTACCCGCTCGGCATTTTCCCCTGTACGGGAGTGCACAGCAGACAATGAACAATTGCTGGCTGGAGGAGGCGATTTAAGAGGAAGAAACCTTCTGGGCACGAGCACAGGGAGAACTGTGTGCTCTGTGGTGCTGACGCGTGTGTGAGACCAAAGCGCTGAGTGTCAGGAGTGAGTGGGAGCAGCAGAGGGTGGAAAAGGAGTTGCACAAAGACCTTGAAGAACTTCTGTGTTCTCCACCCTTGAGCACTGAAAGACCCACCGGACTTCTGTGAACTATGATTATATTTGTCATTTAGAACAAATTTCTTGGCAGTGCCAAAAAGGGTGGACTTTAGGTGGACACAGGGTGCAGGGAGAGTAGATAGGAGAATATTTTACTAATATTGGGCTAGAGAGTAAACACATGAGTTCATGAGGACCAGTAGGGACAAAAAGGAAGGGAATTAATGGAAACACACACGGCCTAGCGGTGACCCCTGGGGCCTGCTGGAGTCAGTGGGGGCTGTGATTAAAGTGCGAGCCACATTTCCACTCTATCTCCAGCTTTGCACTAGGTTTCTTGCCACTGCCAGCACGCTAGCTCCTGTGGATGTCATTTTGCAAGTCACGTAATTTGCCATCAGTGGATACATAGGGTTATCACACTCACCCTCATAGAAAGACCGAAGAGCCCCAGGTCAACAGAGAAAATGAAACAAAAAGGATCCATTTGTCTTATTTATGGCAAGTTCTAATTTTATAAGAGATTTTTAGTTTGTTGAAGAAATAAGAGAAGTAGTTTGGTCTGGGGAGTCAGAGAAGATGGTTTTGCCTGCAACAAGTGAAAAGCAGTTAATAGAAAAGGAGAAAAACCCAGTAAAAAGAAACAGATTAAAATTTTGGGAGATAGAAAAAAAAGGAATAATGGCAGCATTCAGAGCCACATGAAGTTCAGGGAATAAATGTCAAATTGAATCCTTTAGTTTCTCTGTATCTATCATTGTTTCATAGTTTATATCTTCACAGGTGCTAAAAATACAATAAATATCACGTAAGCCCTATAGGTAGCAGATCTCAGAGTAAGGGAGAACGCTGCCTCCTGAGCTGTGGTGTGTGCCACTGAAAATGGAAAATCCTGAGTTTGCCTCAGATTTATCACCGCAAATGCAGAGACCAAGCTCCAGCTACTGGCTTGAGTAACGCTTCTCAAACTTTAATATGCAAAAGAAGCAGCTGAGAGTTTTCTTCAACTGCAATCTGATTTCCCAGTTCGAATCATGGGACTGATAGTTGAGATTTCTTCAAAGTGCTCACCAGATGCTGAAGGAAGACTGGCGGAGCTACGATATGAGAAGACAGAAAAGTGACAAAGACAAGCTGGGAATAGCTTTCAAGGAAGCTTTCTCACAAAGTCCTCTGTTGCTTTTGCTTGAACCCTAAAGATGCTGTGGTCCCGGGGAGGAGGAAAGTGCTAGAATCAAATGACTCAGGACCCAGGGTTGAGTAGGCAGAGCTACAGGAGGGAACCAGCTGGTCTCTGCCTGTTGATTTCCCCTGCAAGTATGTGGGGAGAACTCTTCACACTCCTATTCCATGCAAAACAAGATTTATCCTGGAGGACAATCTCAAAACACCTGCAAAGGCCAAACAGGACCGTGCTGGGGGTAAACAGGTTAGGAGGTGAATGTATGCTTAAATAAACTCTTCCTTCCTCACCTGATATACACAGATAGCACACTTACTGCACATTTGGTCCGAGCACTCAGATGGCTAGCAATCAAGTTATGACCAAAAAAAAAAAATAGATAAAAAGTTGGTTGGATCTAACTCACTATTCAGGAAGAGCTGAGAGCAGGTGACTTTGGTAATAAATGCCCTGCACTCCCTGCACCTCGGGAGCACCTCTTTTAGAGTGCAAGGTCATCACTGTGCCCCATTTGGCTATGCACACTGTCACTACCTGTCTCCCCACTTTCCCTGGTAGGATCTGGGAGTCTCCTCTCCTTCTAGCAGCTAAAGAAAACGATGTCCAGGCTCTAAGCAAGCTACTTAAGTATGAGGATTGTGATGTGCACCAGAAAGGTAAGGAGCAGAGCCCCAGCCCCTATCCTGGGTCAGCCTCACGAAGGGTCCTTGAACAAGTCAGGATTGCCCCCTCCCTCTGCCCCAAAGTAAACATATGACTCTTTTCTCTGAAATGCCAGGAGCCATGGGGGAGACCGCACTCCATATAGCAGCCCTCTATGACAACCTGGAGGTGGCCATGGTGCTGATAGAGGCTGTCCCGGATCTGGTCTTTGAACCTATGACATCTGAGCTGTACGAAGGTGAGGGTTCAAAATGCAAGACTGAAGAGAACAGTGGTTTGCTGTGTGTTTTCAGAAGTCTGAAAACAGTGGATAATTTAGAGACACCAGAGAGGACATCTGAGCACCCCTATTCTTTTGTTCCCTTCTCCAGCAGACTCCCTAGCTCCCTGTCAATCTTGATTGCATGTCACTAGCACACCTGGCATCGGAACTGCCAGATAGCTAGACAGGGAGCCAGATCTCGCAGGAACACTGGATACTCATAGGCTACTATCCTCCACTGCAAGATGTCCAAGAGAAAAAGACCATGAATACAAATGGGAAGATCCCTGCAGGATCCTGGGGACAAACCCACAACTGCCAGCTCTCTCTGTCCAGGTCAGACTGCCCTGCACATTGCTGTCATGAACCAGAACGTGAACCTTGTGCGTGCCCTGCTCACCCATGGGGCCAGCGTCTCTGCCAGGGCTACAGGCCTCGCCTTCCAACAGAGCCCCCACAACCTGATCTACTATGGTGAGCACCAGGACCAGGCTGGGAAGGAGGGGAGGAGATGGAGAGCAGACTTGCAACCCTGGGGGTGGGCTCTCTTGAGATGCAGCAGCCCTTTCAGGACTGAAGACCAGAGTCCACATCCCCAACCTCTGTATTGTCCTTCCTTCTGATTCTGCTGGACAAGCGTCCCCCTCATCCATTCTGGGTGTAGGGAGGAGGAGGCAGTCACCTGGGGGACCCTGGCACCTCATCCTGTCACTCTGCTGTCTCCTGTCACTGATCCCTCTGTGTCCCAGGGGAGCACCCTCTGTCCTTTGCAGCCTGTGTGGGCAGCGAGGAGATTGTGCGGCTGCTCATAGAGCACGGAGCTGACATCTGGGCCCAGGACTCACTGGGTAGGAGCTGGATGGGTGTGCATACTGGGATGGTGTGGGGGTTCGGGGTGGGGGAGGACAGGCTATCCCTGCAGCCATCAGAGACATGAGACTGGCCATGACATGCTAGGCTACGCTCCCCAGGGAACACAGTGCTGCACATCCTCATCCTGCAGCCCAACAAAACCTTCGCCTGTCAGATGTACAACCTGCTGCTGTCCTACGACAGAGGGGACCACCTGCAGTCTCTGGAGCTCGTGCCCAACCACCAGGGCCTCACCCCCTTCAAGCTGGCGGGAGTGGAGGGGAACACTGTGGTGAGGGGCTCCCCCTTCCCTTATGTCTCTCCATCAGGATGCTTAGCCTACCCTGCTGGCCCCAGGAGGAAGTAAACACGATCTTAAATCCCACTCAGATCAGTCTGGCATGTCGCACTCGATCCCTCTAGCTCCTCTCCCTATTCCCTTCCCTGTCCATTTTCCCCCTTCCTCTGCCCCCTTCCTCTGCCCCAAAGTAAACATGACTTGAGTGTTGGGGGCTTATATAGTCTCCCTCACTTCTGGGTTTGTGTGTAATGCCCAAGACTATCTGCTCTACTCACAGCAGTGGCCCTTCAGCCCCTCTGGTCTCCCTTTCCAAGCTCTGCAGCGTCATGGGGGAGAGAGATTAACTTAGTTGTCAGGGGGAGAACAACGCACCTCGTTGTCACCATAAACATGAATTTCAAAGCCTGCGGTCATGAAATGATGGCCACCAGCCTCTCTATGCTATTGTGCCCTGAATGTACGTCCCTTCTACCTTCTGTGGCCCCCTTTCTGCCTGTGACACCTGACCATCTCCACTTCCCTCAGATGTTCCAACACCTGATACAGAAGCGGAAGCACATCCAGTGGACATACGGGCCTCTGACCTCCACCCTCTATGATCTCACAGAGATTGACTCTTCGGAGGATGAGCAATCCCTGCTGGAACTAATTGTCACCACCAAGAAGCGGGAGGTATGTGGTCTTTACAGCAGAGTTGCTGGCCAAGATGCCAGTGTTTCGGGGCTTCCTGCTCTATTCTTCCTGCTGCAGGCTCGCCAGATCCTGGACCTGACACCAGTGAAGGAGCTGGTGAGCCTCAAGTGGAAAAGATATGGGCGGCCCTACTTCTGCGTGCTGGGTGCCATCTATTTGCTCTACATCATCTGCTTTACCGTGTGCTGCGTCTACCGCCCCCTCAAACCAAGGACCACGAACCAGACCAGCCTCCGGGACAACACCCTCCTCCAGCAGAAGCTCCTTCATGTAACACCCTTGAGTAGCAGATAGACAGGGCAGGACTCTGCTCCTTGTCTTTTCTCAGCCTGATCCCACTGTCCTGTTCTTATATCACATTTTCTCCATCACACAGCTCTCTGGTGCGTGGACATAGCACACACATGCAGAAACACCCTTCACCCATGAGCAGACTTTGAGACTAGATGGGACCTAATAGGTTAGAAAGAGTCAGACAAAGCTGTTGGTCTGAGGCACTGGGGCAGGCAGGGCGGGTGCATGGAAGCCTTGCATGCTTTGACCATCCTGTTCCCTTTCAGGAGTCTTATACCACCCCCAAGGATGACCTCCGGATGGTGGGAGAGCTCATGAGTGTCTTCGGAGCTATGGTCATCCTGTTGGTAGAGGTAAGGTGTGGATGGGACTGGAGCAAGAGTGGTGGGCTCCAGGGATCCAGCGTGAACCCTGGTCCACAGGTGCCTTCCTGTCTTCCTGCCTCTTCTCTAGATTCCAGACATCCTCAGATTGGGAGCTGCTCGCTTCTTTGGACACACCATCCTTGGGGGGCCATTCCATATCATTATGTGAGTCACCTGCCTCTCATTCATGACAGCCTAGGAAATGCAAGGTCCCAAGGACCTTAATTCTATAGAACCTTCTCCAGTGATGCATGTGTCCCTGTGCACATGAGTGTGTGACAGCAGAATCACTGCATGTGTGGGGACTGTCCCAGTTTGATGCTCGAGGTCATGTCTTCAGGATAATCCCGGCCTTCTCATCACACCTTGTCCTGCTCTCCCAGCATCACCTATGCCTTCATGGTGCTGGTGACCATGGTGATGCGGCTCACCAATGCAGATGGAGAGGTGGTGCCTATGTCGCTTGCACTGGTGTTGGGCTGGTGCAACATCATGTATTTTGCCCGAGGATTCCAGATGCTGGGCCCCTTTACCATCATGATCCAGAAGGTCAGTGCCTGTCCCCACGCTTCTCTGAGAAAGGCTCCAGACCAAGTGTTGGCAAACCTTTCTTGAAAGGACTAAATAGTGGATATTTCAGGTTTTATGAGCCATACAGTCTTTGTTGTCTATTGTCTTTTCTTTTTTCTAAAACAACCTTTTAAAAATGTTAGAACTAGTCTCAGTTCATGGGCTATGCCAAAGCAGGCCAGTAGCTTTTGCCTGCAAGCCACACCGTGCTAACCTCTGACCTATGACAGGGAGTTGTTAGATTTATCAGGATTACGTCTGCTAGCTTTGGATGAGGAAACTGTTCGTGAAATACGAGATCTCTCTGCCTCCTCTTTCCTCTAGATGATCTTTGGTGACCTCATGCGTTTCTGCTGGCTGATGGTTGTGGTCATCCTGGGTTTTGCTTCAGGTAAATCACCTGTTCAGCATGGGGGCCATGGCGGGAGAGGTGGTAGGTGGAGGGTACCTCTGGCTAAACTTGAAGAAGGGAGGGAAGGAGCAAGGGAAGCAGAGATCAGAGGAGGTTGAGCAAAGCCTGAAGAAGGGGTGTTTGTCAGGGATGAGGGAAACCAGGGATGTCAGGGAGATGTGTAGGGCTCAGGTGGTGATCCTGGAGGTGAGGGGAATGGGATAGAAAGAGGAAGCACAGAGCAGGCGGTGGTTAGTCATGATGCAGTTGCCATGGTAACTCTCACCCTCTTGGGTGGAGCAGCCTTCTATATCATCTTCCAGACAGAAGACCCTGAGGAGCTGGGGCATTTCTATGACTACCCCATGGCACTGTTCAGCACCTTCGAGCTCTTCCTCACCGTCATCGACGGCCCTGCCAACTACGAGGTGGACCTGCCCTTCATGTACAGCATCACCTACTCGGCCTTCGCCATCATCGCCACTTTGCTCATGCTCAACCTGCTGATCGCCATGATGGGCGACACCCACTGGCGAGTGGCCCACGAGCAGGATGAGCTCTGGAGGGCCCAGGTGAGTCCCGGACAGCTGGGTTAGTGAGGTCATCCCCTCCTACCCAGCGACCGGCCATGCTCAGATAGAAGAGGATATTTTGACCCTCCATGTATCTGCTATTTATCGCACAATATGGAAACTCACACCAAGAGTGCAGAAGAATCGGGTCAGCAACAGAACAAAGCATTAATGGGCTCTCTGGAAAATTCCTCCTGGTTTTGTCAACAATTCAAATCTCAGTCTGGCTCCACAGGAAGTTGAGGCAAAAGGATCGCAAGTTGGAGAACAGCCTGGGCAACTTAGTGAGACTCTGTCTCAAAATATAAGAGCTGAGGATGTGGTTCAGCGGTTTAATCACCAGCACCACAAAGATTAAGATAACACCTTAGTGTTTCCTATTGAATAACTGACAAATAAAGCTAATGTTGGTTGCAAATGCATCAGTAAACTTTGTTGAGTTGTCTTGGTCATATTTATGTCTACAAAATTTCACATAGAAAACTTTGAAATGTTAAAAATAATGCCACAAAAACTTTCCATAGTGGAAGAAACTATCTTGTGGAATAATGCCACAAAAACTTTCCATAGTGGAAGAAAGATCACCATGATGGGCATGAAAGACAATTAGATAAATCAGGTTATTTTAAAATGTTCTTAGAAAAGAACTTATCTCGACAAAAGCAATTTCAGGAAAAACAAAAATGGAAACTTCAAACACTGGAAGGCATTTAGCCATGCCATGTAGAAAACAGAATAAAACCTGAGCTAGCTCAAAGGAGTTTTCTCAGGACACTATTTTTACCCTGAAAATATATTAGCATTAGATTTCTACAGAGGATGTTTACATTTATAAATGGCCTTTGTGTAGGGCTGAAATGTTCTGAGGTCTTTTCTGTGCCTTCCTATTCGCTCCGATTTCTCCCTGTCATCTTGGAGCAACACGGTTACTTTTTCCTTCTTTGGTCTCCTGAACTCTAGCCCTATCCCTGTGGTGGTGTCACTGGTGGAAATCTGTGGAGGTTGAGTCTCATTAACTCTCCCCCACAGAAACTAGAGGAGGCTAAACACAGTTCACACCACTGTTCCAGCTCAGAGTGTTGTTCACCACCACTGGAAAGCCAAGAGCTCTCGAATTTTCTTGCTCTTGCTAAACTGCCCTCCCTCTGCTTGGCCTCCTCTACCTTCTTCCCAGTCTGCATCCAGCGTCCTGTCTAACTTCCCCTTCTGTCCCACATGCAGGTGGTAGCCACCACGGTGATGCTGGAGAGAAAGCTGCCTCGCTGGTTGTGGCCCCGCTCTGGGATATGCGGGCGCGAGTATGGGCTGGGGGACCGCTGGTTCCTGCGGTAAGCAGTGGTGCTCGGCTGGGCAGTGTCTGAACAGCTACCTTTGTGTGGTGACCCATTGCTTGGACAACTCCCTACTCCTAGGGACCCTGTGGACATCTACAAACTCCCCAAGCCCCAAATCCACTGACTGGGTTGCAGCTACTGAGGAGAGGGTCCCTGTAGGAGTTCGTACCCCGAAATGAGTGCTCAGAGCTGGTGGGCGAGAGCCTATTTCCTGAGTCTGATATACCCATCTCCACACCAGGTGCAGAGAAGGAGAAAGGCCTATAAAGATGGCACGAGGAGTGGACAGGACACAAGCATTGGTCTTGACTCTGCTTCTCAGTTCCTGCTCTCTCATCTTCTTCCGTTCTGCAGGGTGGAAGACAAGCAGGACCTCAACCTGAAGCGAATCCAGCGCTACGCACAAGCCTTCCAACCACAGGGAATCCACTGCTCTGAGGACTTTGACAAAGACCCAGGGGAAAAACTAGAGATGAGATATTCTGCAGATCCCTACCTGTCCTTTCCTACACCCTCAGTGTCTCGAAGTACCTCCCGCAGCAGCACCAACTGGGAAAGACTTCGACAAGGAACCCTCCGGAGGGACCTGCGGGGCATGATCAACCGGGGCTTGGAAGACGGGGAGGGCTGGGAATATCAGATCTGAATGCCTACTGGTGATTGTTGTAGCATCAAATTCAAACCAAAACAGCAATAATATAACAGAAACCTAGGTCTCATCTCCCAGGTCCAAGAGGAAAAGGGAATGGCACGAATGTCAAGGAATGCCCGTTGGAAATAACGGCTCCAGGTCTTCCAAACTCCCTCAGATGGGGCAAGGGAAAGTCTGTGGTCCTCCCTGCTACAAGCATTCCTCACCCACCTATGGAAGTCCCACTGCACAGCAGAGCACTTTAAAGATAGGTTCACCTTCTCAAGCACTTGTCTCAACCCCATGTCGTAAGTGGGCAGGACTCCTTCACAAGCGCTCCAGGCTTGTAGAAAGGAGTGTGAGGGAGGGAGACAGGTACCACCTTAGGGATGGAGAAGCTGCACTGAACCTTGTACCTTCCATCTTCCAATAAAGCCATTTCCTCCTCCTTGCCCTGCCCCAGTTTAGCATTTCTGTGTCTTCTGCCCTCCCCGCGTGCACCTCTACCCCTCTGCCAGGGTCTTCCTAGCCCCTTCTTGCAGACTGAGGCCTGAACACACCTCAACTTGCAAATTCCCTTCTTTCCCTTTAATGTGGAGGAGGTGAGTGGAGGGGCGGAGGACTGGGAAATACAGTTTTTGTTTTCCCAAGGGCCAGGTTGAGTGTGACAGGCACAAGGTGGAAGTGAAGCCTGGCTCACGTCTCCCACGTCCCTCCTTGGACCTGCGTCCAGCTGGATCCTGGGCACTGTGAGTGCCCAGCTTCGCGCCCAGGCCACAGTCACACCTCCACGGAGCCTGGCTGCCTCAGATGCTGCTGCAGTAGCTGGATGTTGTACAGCAGCTTCTTCTGGTGGCCAGCCAGGGTGACGCCGAGGGCAGGCAGGTCTCTGGTGGAGGGGAACGGATCAGGTCCGGGCTAGCTGCTCCCAGATCCCAAACTCACCCCCTCGTCAGGGGCCCGGAGCACCCCCTGCTTACTCCAGGCTGAGCTGAGCCACATCACTGAAGGTGCAGAGGCCGAACTTGGAGAAGTTGTCTTGGTAGCATTCCAGTCCAATGGCTGAAAGCCAGGCCTGGGGCGAGTCCAGACAAGGAAAGTCCAGGGCCACAGGGTTCAGAAGGGCCTGGGAAGGCCTAAAGTGAGGAGGGGCAAGCAGGTCAAGGTCAGTTCAAGGTCTCCTTTTCATCTTAGCCCTCTCTCCTCAGCTTTGTTTTTGTTTGCATTCTACCCCTACCAGCTCTCCCAGGCCCCAGCCCCAGGTTCCAGACCTGTCCCCCGATCCCCCATCAGCCTGCAGTGTGTCTGGCTTGCGGATCATCTTGTCAAATGCAGCAACCAGCTGGTCAAAGTGAGGCCGCTGGGCATGGTCTTTCTGCCAGGTGTCCAGCATCAGCAGATGTAGTCCAGGAGGACAGCCTGGAGGTGGGGGCAGCCGGAACTCCTGCTCTATAGCATTTAGGACCTAGGGACCAGTGGAAGCATAGGATAGTGCAAAGATACTGCTAGTAGAGGGAAGTGTTAGGAAAAAAGGGTAAGCTAGAATCAGGTGCAGCATTAGGTGGGAGCAGGAAAGAAACTCAAACTCGTCTGTGCCACTCATGAGATTGCAGAAGGGAGATCTTATATGTGCCTGAGCAGGTGGGGTGGAGGAGGCAGCATTGGGGTCAAGCCCTCACCTCCTGCTCACTCATGTCCCAGTAGGGGCGTTCTCCATAGCTCATCACTTCCCACATGAGTATTCCGAAGCTCCAGACATCGCTGGATGTTGTATGCTTTCCATGTGCAATGACCTCAGGGGCTGCCCAGCGAAGTAAACTACTTGAGCCCTGAGAGGCGGAATCAAAAGCAAATTGTCATACTCTTCCCAAGAATCACATTTCCTGAGTCCATGCTCAGCTGTGCGATGAAGGTTTCACATCAGACATCGCATTTAATGCTCTTAAGCATCTCAAAAGGGTGGGCGACTGGATGCAGGAGCTGAGTCATACGGAATATGAACTTGTCCAAGATCTGGGCCTGGAGAATCAAGATTGGTGCCCAGCTATGCTGACTCAGGATCCTGTATCTTCTGAATGTTAGGGAGCTGGTAGGAACTGGTGCTAGAGTTTTACAGGTCTTCTGCCCTCCCTGGCCTCTTCTCTGCCTCTGTCTCTGAAATTCTTCAGTTGACCCTTGTGCTGGTTTCTTTCTCCTTGCAACAGGTGAGTCTCCAATCCCCAGACACCGAGACTCCCACCCCAGGGTCCCACCCTAGGTTCCAGCTCATGCTCCATCACCTGCAGAGGGTGCTGAGTCCCCCTGCTCCACACTCACCTGAGGACTGTGGCCGAGACGGGCTACCTTGCATACCAAGTGGCTGTTCACCAGCACACTTCGGGCAGAGAGCGCACGGTGTACGAAGGCAAAGTTGGCCAGGTACTGCATAGCAGCAGCCACTCCCCGCTGCATGGCCACCAGCTGCAGGCTGCTAAACTGGCCCTCCCGCTGCTAAGGGGCAGGGGGAAGAGGTCAGGAACCCTGACACAGTGCCCAGCAGACACTGGCTTGAGAGGCAGGTGGGGGCAGATGGTGAATTTGGGAAGCAGAAAACTTCCTGGGATGGAGGATGAAGTCCACCCCAGGAGATGCAGTGGGTGGGAGCCAAGGCACAGGGCTGTGTCTCCTGGGGAAAGTTGGAAACCCAAGATTTCCTGCCCCAAAGGACCCTCCTCTACCCAGGCTGGACTGACCCGGAGGAAACTGTCCAGGGGCCCAAGCTCCATGAGCTCCGTCAGCACCATGAGGGGCCGGCTCTTGGTGACGACACCCTCCAGCCGCAGGATGTTGGGGTGCTGGAACTGACCCAGCAGTGCAGCCCGGCCCAGGAAGGTCATCTGTAGGCTCTCAGCACCCCCAGCCCACAGGGCCTGGATAGCCACAGCCTGTTCACGCCGTCCCCGGGGCTGTAGGCGGCCCCGACGCACTTCTCCGAAAGAACCTGGGAGAACAGCAAGCACAGGTTTGACAGTGCTAGGGAAGGCTGGGTCTAGTGAGGGCCTGGCTGAGGAAGACAGTGAGGGATTCCCTGGGCCCTCCAGGACCCTTCTTGTCCCCACAGTACCTGCCCCGATGACCTCCTCAATCTTGATATATGCAGGGTCGACCTCTCGGGCAAGTTCTCGAATGGCCTGGCAGGGGTCCTCATATGTAGAGGGGTCAATGTAATACTTTACCCCAATCCCTGCAAGATGGGGTGTACTATGAGAGAGGGGTGCAAGGCAGGTACCTCCATAACCCCTTACCTCCAGGAGATAGCACAAAGGTGCCCCTCAACTTGCCATCCCCAAGTCCCCCCAAACCTGTGCAGTTCCCTTTGCTGCCTCACCTGGGCTGCTGTACTGCTGCAGCTGTTCTGTGTAGCCTGTCCCACGCCGCTTCCTAAGGGACAAACCAGCACCCTGGAATGATGTCCCCACTTTTGCTCTATGCCTACCCCAACCATCCTGCTTAGCAAGCTGTTTCCCAGCCGGCTCCAAAGAGGGAGATGACATTACTGGGCTGCTCCTCCCCGCTTCGGCATTGGTTCAGGATGTGGGAGAAGGAGGCATGGGTTCCGGGTGGGGGCTGGGCCGCCAGGACAGGAATGACACCAGGGTGGTTGGGCAGGAGTGCCAGGGGCCTCACCGCTGGAAGACGGCAGCAAGCACAGTGATGGCTGCCAGGAGGAGGAAAGCCAAGGCCCCCAGGACGGGGCCAATCACCAAGGACAGCTTTTCCGGGAGTGGGGCGGACAGCTCACCTGAGGGACCAGCACCAGGGTCACAGGGGTCAGGTCTCCTGCCCACGAGCATATAAGCAGGCCACTGTACACAACATCCGCACGTCACACACACACCTCAACACACACCCACATGCATGCACAGACATAGGCACATGCATATCTCAGCCTCACACAAACACACATGTGCACACGTAGGCAGGCACACGTGCCACGGCCCACATCATAGCCACGCAAACGCGTGCACACAGGTGCACATCCAAAATCCCACATCACACCCACACACACGCGCGCATATGTAGGCACATACCCCGAACTCCACAACACACCCATACACAAGCACAGACACGTGGGTGCACACTCCAAACCCCACCTCACATCTGCACGCGTGCACAGACACACAGGTATACATCCCAAACTACACCACAGCCACACACATGCACACAGGGAGGTGCGCACCCCAAGCTCCATACCACACCCACGCATGCACACACGTGCGCCTGCACACGCAGCCCCTCACAGGCACTCACAACCTCTATGGCCCATTTGTACACCCAAAGCGTATTTACATGTAACACACATATCTATGCCTGCAGTCCTCCCGCACCCCCACAATCTCCCAAGAAAGCCCCTAATGTCAAAGATCAACTCCTAAGGTCAGAGTTAGAACAAGCTCTTCTCACACCCTCATGCCCCTGAGCCTCTGGAGTATCCTAGGTGGAAGTTCATGGCCTGGCCATGGGCGAACAGTCCTGACTAAAGCTCCGGCCTCCTCTGCCTGCCCAGGCTTCCCCTCATGCCCTCACCTTGCGGCAGTGTCTGGAAATAGACCTTGCTCCCGTAGGGGCCGTGGCCTGCAGCGGTCCGTGCTCGCACCTGGAAGCCATAGATGTGGCCAGGACTCAGCCGTGTCACTGTGGCAGTGTTGGTCTCACTGGTCAGGGTGAAGGAGTGTGATTCGTCCTCTGCCTGGGGGGCACAACCACTCACTCCCTGCCTGGCTCGGCAGGCCCTCACCCCTGGCTCTCAGCCCTGGGGATTTCCCTGTGCATCCCTAAGACGGTGCCAGCCCCTGCTGTGGGGCTCCAGGCTCCCCCCAGCCCTGCTGCCGCAGCCCTTACCCTACCTTACCCACCTGGTCATAGTAGCGGAGCTGATAGTCCAGGATGTTCCCATTGGCCGGATCGGGCTGCGGCCAGGACACAGTGATGCTGTTGGCTGCTCGGCTCACTTGATGCACCACAGGGACTGCAGAGGGGACTGAATTGCGGGAGTGGGGTGGGAAGTGGGGCTCAGACTGTGGATTCCAAAGTGGGTCAGATGGAAGGCAGGTGTGGAGAAAGGGGATCCTCAGGAGCTGAGGCAAAGTACCCTTAAGGTAGAAGAAAAGGGCTCACCTTCATGGCTGGTGCTGACATTGATGGCTGCAGCCTGGGGAGGGTCAGGGCTGAGCTCCGTCACCCCATTGACAGCCTGCACCTCCAAGATGTAGCGTATGTGTGCTCGAAGCCCCCCGACTAACACTCGACTCTCAGTCAGGCCCCTCTGGCGGGGATCAAAATGCACCTCATCCCTGCAGCGGCGACATGTGCCCCCACTGCCAGGCTCCTGGTGGCCCCCACACTCCTTGCATACAACGTTGAAGAGAAGGTCTCCTCGTCCTCCCAGCTCCTGTGGCAGGCGCCAGTGCAGCATAAGCAAAGAGCCTTGTACCTCAAACCAAAGCTCCCGAGGAGCCGATGGAGGACCTGCAGGAGCCAAGCGTGCGGCAGGGACGAGCCAGGAAGGCAGGAGGGGTGGGAGGAAGTCATTGAGGAAAGCAGGTCAGGAGGGGACAGAAGAGCAGGAGGGAAAGCCAGAAAGCAGAGGAGGCAGCAGGGGAGTGGGAGGACACGGAGGGCAGGGAGGGGAGGAAACCAAGGAAACGGGGGGGGGGGAACAAGTCAACTCCAAAGGAAACACCAGTGTTGCACATCCCCCTCCCCCGCACTTCTGATACCACCCCCGGGTTTTTTCCTTGCTGGGCTAGTGGGGTACTCACCAGTGCAGGGGGCCTCTGGTGGATCGGAGCTGGCCCGGTAGAAACCCTGAAGGCAGGGGCAGATAGGGGCTGCAGGGTCAGGGGCATGGCTGCGGGCAGGGCACGGAGAGCAGAGGGCATTCCCTGCTGAGGCCTTGTAGGTCCCTACAGGGCAGGCTGAGGAGGCAGAGGGAACGGGGGCATCATACTCACGGCACCTACCCACCCTGAGCTCCCAATGCACCGCACCTGCACACAGGAGCTGGCCTGCACAGACCTTCGCTCGCCACAGTGAATCCTCTTTTCCTCCTGAGACCTAATCCCCTCACCCTCATTCTTCCCAGGAGCAGAGAGGAATTCTGTGAGTCACTGGGACAGAATGCAAAAGGGAGACTGGTGGCCAGTGTAGGCAGGGCCAGCCCAGGTGTGCGAGTCCCGGGCTGGGTTGCATAACCTCCTTCTACAGTGGCTCTTCTTACACATTTTCACTGTCACCTCTGCATGCTTCCCCAGCCACCCAGCCCTTCAGGGAACCTCCTCAAGGGGACAAGGGAAAACAGAGGGCCCTAACCAATCACCTAGGAGCCCAACTTTCAGTCTCATTAACTCCTTAGCCTGTGGCCCCAGGACCCTAAGCAACAGCTGTGGAAGGTTCCAGAGTAATCATCCGGATAATTTCATGTAAGTGAGTGTATGTGTTTTTATGCCTCAGAAAAGAAAATGGGGAACACAGGTCCTTTCGGAAGACAGGCTGCTTCCGACCTTTGAGGGACAGAGGGGAGCGTGGATTGTTTAGAGTGGAAGTCAAGGTCAGAGAAAGGTGAGAGGCTCTAGGAGATGCCAGGAAACGGATCCTTACCCTGGCAGGCCTTGTCTCCACGCGCAGGCTGGTGTCCTGGCTGGCAGCGGCAGCCCCCGACAGCCACCATCCACTTGCCTTCCCCGTTACAGTGTAGCCTGGGGGGGCTGCCTCCAGCCTGGCCCCCCACACCATCCTCCTCTAGCTCTGCGTGAGCCACACAGGTGCCCACAGCTGCCACCAGGGAAGCCCCTCCAGCCCCACTGGCCTGTGTCTCAGGAAAGGAGGCGAAGGCCCGCAGCACCGGGGCACAGGTGTAGGAGAAGAGCTTCACGGCCACCAGGGCCAGGCAGGCCCCCGTGTCCTGGAAGGCCACGTAGAAGCCGCGCTGGGTAAGAGGGCCAAAGCTGCGCTCCTTGATGTTCAGCTGCAGCCCGGCCCGCTGCCCTGTCCTGTGGGGCCCCACGGCCCACGCGGAGGAGGAGGAGGAAGAGGAGGAGGCAGGGAAGCTCTCATCCGCTGCTATAGTGTCCACCTTGGTCCAGCGCTTGAGGTGCCAGGCAGGGATGCGGTCGGGGCTGTCGGGCTCCTCGGCCTGGCGGTAGTAGAGGGTAAAGGTC
>PVLA01016756.1:0-19637 GCA_004027455.1 Hydrochoerus hydrochaeris
AAAGAAAAGAAAAGAAAAGAAAAGAAAAGAAAAGAAAAGAAAAGAAAAGAAAAGAAAAAGAGAAAGAAGAGGAGGAGAAAGAGGAAGAGGAAGGAGACAAAGCACTCAAATATCTACTTGAGTCTCAAGCAGAGACTCAAATATCACTCAGGCTCTGTCCATCCAGATCTGACAGCTGCATTTCCAAAGGTGGGATTTTATTGCTGTTCTTCATATAGCAAGGAACTGGGCTCTGTGAAGCATCTAGGCTTTCTCTATATGCCTCTATAACAGAGAAAAAGATCCTTCTCTACAAGATGTAGTTAAGAATAATCTAACAAACAACTCGTAAGATTTTCTGGCTATATGTTTCATTCCCTTTTATTTATTAGTGCATATTTGCAGTATTTAATAGATATATTCATTATGGGGAGTGATGCATACATATACTCTATCTTGATCCTTTTTACTTCCCTTTCTCTTTCCCTTCCTCTGTCTCCCCACAATCCCAGAAAGATCAACTTGTCCACTAACCCATTCTTAAACCGGTCATCAATAAAGCTGTTAAAATTGGCTTAGTCTTAGTCCTAGGTTTATCCTTGCAGTCAAGAAGGCAGTTCTGTTACCCAGGAGACAAGAAGTTGAACAGGTGTAAACTACACTAGCTCCATCCTTCCAGTGGGTGCTATGAATTTGGAGACAAGGACCATTTATTGGCGTCTTCAGCAGCAAGCTGAAGTGTGTACTGCATATTCAACACATCGGCGAAGACCCACAGGGCAGCCATCTGACTGTGATGGCATTCTAGTACTTGTTCTACCATATGCATGTAGGGATACTTTGAAAAACTAATTTATTTATTAATTAATGATCAGGCTAAAAGAAGTTAGAGTTGGGAAAAATGTGCTAACAGTGATGCTAAATTGAGTTTTAGAAACTCAACTTTTCCAACTTGACTATTAGAATGAAATTTGAAAAGTTTTGTTATGACAAAGACATTTTTTCCTTTTTAGCCAAAAAAAGAAATGAGTCCAAAGTTTTAGACTTATAAATTTGGAAATTTTGGCAGAAAGCCAAAGTTAAAAGAAAATCTGACTTGAATGTGTGAAATTGGCCTTCGCATTTCTTCCTGAAGATTGCTTTGCAGATTTTTGAAGATCTTGCTCCTTTAAATAAGATAAAAAAGGAACATGATCAGCACTGAGATTTGTCTGCAAAATAATTCTGAATTTTTCATGCAAAAATTATCATGTGTTAAGTAAATGACCTCTTCGACAAGGGTTTAACCTGAGGTGAGTGATGCACAGATTTCTAGAATAGTAAGCATGAAATGAATGTGAAGGTTTCATCTATTATCCTATGAAGTTGTCCAAACAAGGTCATATGCTAAAGTAAATCATCAGTCATGTAGTTACCTGTCATGGCTCCTGGCATGACAAAAAGATTCAGGTGATACACCATCTAACCTCAATGTGATGATAATCTAGACACAAAGAATGGAAGCTTTAAGTAAAATGAATTTGCTAAAAATGGAAGACAATATTTTATCTTTTTTTCACAAAAATTTGCAAACTCCTGTAAATGAAATGGTTGTCCCAGAACATTTTAGGAATAATATAAAGAAGCACAGGTAGATCAGAGATTACAAAATTAAAAATTCAGGCTCCCAAATACCTGCTCTGACTACTTAGCACACCAGGCTGACAGGGATGTTGATAGATTTGAGCTTCATTTTGCTCGCTGACAAAACAAAACAAACCCTCCTGATGAAAAGTATATTATCACTGTGGCACAGAAGGTTAAACATGACACAGTTTCTGGTATAAGAAAAATCCAAAATTTAAAGAGCAAAATAAAAGACAGATGATAGGAAACCAGGAGACAGAGTTTGTGGAAACGGAAAGGGGATCAGAAGATGTAGGAGATAAGAAGAAGAGAGAGGACGCAAAAAGGGTCAAGCTGTGAGCTGTATATGGACGAATTCCCCGTGATGAACGTATGCATTATGTATCTCAAATGTTTACTACTACAGTTTAAAAAGAGTAGCAAAAATGTCTTTAGCCTCTGTGCTATGTCTTCATTACCAAACACTTCAAACTATTCCAGATTCTTCTTGCTCCATCATTGTTTTTTTCATTCTCTAATTACATTTACTGACGAGTTTTCCCCCTCAGTTTTACAAAAAACAACTGAGCATGCTACTTTTCTATTTCAGCAGCCATAACAACTCCCATTTTCTATGGAAAGAAATTCCACATCCTCTTATGACAGATAACACCTTCTACTACTCTACCCTGTGCGTCTCTCTAGCTCTCATCTTGCACTGTCCCCCTGCTGGCACTTTTCTCACCACAGTGTGAAAATACCTATGTTTCTCTAAATGCACATCCTTGTTTCACATATGTGACTGTGTGTGTAATGTCAGAACTATGTGAAGTACACCAAATATGTTTTGAAAAACTACTGACTGATAATATTTAAAGTATTTTGTAAAATATCAAAGCAGAGATCAGGTTAACTACACCAATTAGACAGTAAGTCAGACAAACCAAAAATGGAAAAAACAGAGACAAAGTATAGTCAAATTACCAAAAATCAAAGTTAGAAGATACATTTTAAAAATTGGAAGAAAAAAAGGCACACATAATGTATGGGGGTACTGATAAGAATAACTGTTGACCTAATTCATGAGAGACAATTTAAGTGAATAAAGTAAAAACACAAGCATCTATTATTAAATGGAAAATGAAGAATTTCATATTTGGTTAAAATATCCTTTACAATGGTTAGTGAAACATATACTTTGCCAAATAAACAAAGCTAAAAGAATACATATTAGAAGGTTTGAACTTTATGCTGAAGAAAAATGGTGCTATGTGAAAAAACATCAAACAAAGAAAGAGAAAAACAGCAAAAATGGAAATCTCTGGGTAAATGTCAAAGATTTTAATCTTTTATTTTGCAATTTAGAAATGTACAGTTAATTGTTTAAAACAAATTTAATAACAATGCAATACTCTATCCACAACAGAGAAGAAAGGAGAAAAATGAAAGAAAAGTAGGAAAAAATTTCATGAAATGATAAATATAGAATCAATCATGTCAAAAATTCAATGAAGAAACTAATCCAACATCAAAAACAGAGGTTATTCCACTTTAAGATAAAGCAAATTACAACTCTAGAGCATTTACACATTTTGTGTTTAGTTACAAATGTAAACATGTGGCAAAGATACTCTTAAATCCGAAGTAGTATATTAATTTCACATGTACTATATTCTATAAAACAAAGGTCTTGTATGATCTTATATGAATGATATTTTATAGTGATGAGAGTCTCACATTACCAAGAAACCATCCAAAATTTATGTGATCTTTATATTGAAAATCCTAAATAACAAAAAATGTAGAATATGTGGAGATAATTTTTAAAAATAAGTGTAAGCCAGATAAGCTGTTGCACTCCTGGGAGGTGAGGCAGAAGAACTGCAAGTTTGAATCCAGAATGTGCAACTCATCTATTTAGAGACACCCTGAATAAAATAAAATAACATCAAATAAAATAAAACGTTTGGGAAGTAGCTCTGTGCAAAGACCAAAGGTTCAATATCCAATACAACAAAAAGTGCTCACTTCTAACATAGAAAAATAATATATATTTGAGGAAATCAAAGATGTCCTAAATAAAAGGAGCAATAGACTATGTTCATGGATTAGAAGATATATTATTCTGAAATCATCTATTTTTCAAAAATTGATGAATAGATACAAAACAATCTCACCAAGCATTCCAATGGACTTTTGTGTAAACTGATGAGTTGATTCTAAAATGTATATGAAAATCCCTAGAATACCTAGAAAAATCTTGAAAAAGGACAGCCAAAAGGAATGAACACTGCCTAGATCCAACATTCTTTTAAAAACTCAGTAATTTTGACCTTGTGAAATTGGCAAAAGAAGATGTTTACAAGACTGCACCAGAACACAGCCAGAAGAATACAGCATCATGACATGATCAACTGACTTCAGCAATAGTGATAAAGCAATAAAAATGTAATGTAAGTGGACAAGTTAACCTGTCACAGTTTCACAGATGCCAGCAGAAAACCTGGATCAGAGGCAAAGGACTTTATTATTCATGAAACAGCAAGGTTTCACTTTTTTTTAATTTTAAAGAGAATAAAACAAAAGAGAACAGAACAGGGCAAATCAGAACAGAACAATGCAAGCAACACAGCACTTCACAACAAGATAACTGATATCAACAGTAGTTGCCATAATATTTCTTTTCTTTGAAATAGTTGAGGATACTTTCACACACAATAATATCAAACATAACAAAATAGTATAAAACCATTCAAAAGAATGAAAGTATTATAGGACTTCAAAACCAAATAACAGGAAATGAACAATGGCTAATATAATATCTCATTTTCCTTAAAAAATTTATACTATCACACATATTAAAATCTAATAAGACACAACAGGATAAACCAATGGAAACAGAAGAACAAAAGCATGGCTGGACTTTAAGCAAGATGATAGTAAATCAGCAATGGCTGCCATAATATCTTGCTTTCTTCAGAGTAGCTGTTCATACCATCACACATAATAAGATCAAACAAAACAGAATAAAACCATTCCAACCATTGAATGAAAACATTATAAGATTTCCCATTATAATGTTTTAAAGGTTTCACTTTGTACCCAGTCCGAGGTCCCCGGATTCCAAAGAGGTGATGTGAAAGAGTTCAGGTAGATCTCATGAACCCCATAAATGTTATCAGCTGAGAAAACTCAAATTTAAGAAACTTTAGTCATTATAATGTTTCATGGAAATATGCCCAATTTCTGCCCCAAAGCAAAACATTATTTTTACTATGATTCGTAAAGAAGAAAGACAAACCTTATATTCTGCTCTCTCTCTTCTAAATTCAGTATGGAAATATCCTTGAAAAGATAGTTTTAAAATGCCCTGAAATGTGATAAACCTAAGTGAAAACAACAATAGGTATGGATGTAGAAATAGATGCAAATTAAATGACAATGCTGTCATTTATATTTCACTGTACATAAATATGTACAACACATGTGGCATTTCCATGATGAAGTACAGAAAATGACATTTTCAAAATATTAGGTTTTATCACCTTCCTAAAGTACTACTTGGAATTACTCTTTTAATATCTGTTGAGACATTACTTTATATTTTCTCTGCATTGCCAAGCAGTTTGGAAATATCTGAAGTAACAGTTTGCATTTAAAACAAATAACTAGCAAGAACGCACTAACAATAAAGAACAAGCCCCACAGCAGTCTCCACACAGATTAGTGCTAGTGCCAGCCAGGTGAAATACAATGGAGTACGGAGCCAACTGCCTCAAACTTTTAGGAGTGAGAAAAGGGGTCCGTGAAAGCATGAATGGTCTCAATGAATCCTTAATACTGATAATTCAATACACATTTATTAACTTGTGACAGACACTGGTGTAGTACTAGATGCAGAACTGAGTTAAACAGCTATTGTCCTCAGGAACTGAGCATGTCAGAAATAGAAGATAGAGAATGTGGAAGTAAACTAGTAAATAACAACTTGAAATTTTGTTAATCCTTAAAGATATCAGAAGGTAATAAGATAGCAAGAATCCAGGTGGCATTCCTTATTATACTCATCACAGACAGCAAGACTTGATGAATGAGAGAAATATAACTATGAGAAGATCCACAAAAGGGCCTTATTGTCCAAGTAATAAGACTATGGAGTCCTTGACCCAGAATCACCATAGAATTGTAAGGTTCTGACCTAGACCCCTGATTTTCCAAATGAGTATACGGCGGAGGTTAAATAAAAAGAGACAAATAGTATGATTTTAGGGACCCCAGGAGGATCAAAACCCTTTAGTGGAGCTCATGACTACGAGGGCTAAGACCAAGTCTTCTCTGGATTAGCCCACTTTGTTAGGACCAAGGACAAAAGGTGAGAAAACTGAGGAAAGTGCAGGAAATGAGCAGGACCTCGGGAGCTGCTTCAAGGACTTCTCCAAGTGGTAAACTATGCCAATTTAGGAGAACCATCTTATCTCCAAGATAACATTCATGGTAGGATGGAGACTATAGGAGTGAACTTCCTTTAATTGCTTCTCCATTTACTTAATCGGTGGAGGAGCCAAGGTGTCTTCAGCTGTGGCCTTATCTTGCCCTTTGAGGTATCTCTGGCCTCACTGGCTACTACAAACCTCAGCCAAGATCAGTGATTCATAGAGGTTCACTTACTATGAATCAGTTCCCGTCACCTGGCAAGGGGCTGAGGCCTAGGACAGAATCACAAATAAACATAGAAAGCCAATTAGTAAAATTTAAATCCTGCTCAGAGCCCTTTCATAGTGGTCTCCAACATAGAATAATCAAGAAACAGCAAGAAGGCTGAAGAGGTGTAAAGCAATGTGATGAAGAGTAACACTGAGTTCTGGAGTTTTTATAGCCCATGGTAAAGAACACAGATTGATGAACATATATTTTTTTTCCTATCTATCCAGAAAAATCTCTCTCCCTCTTGTAATGACAGAAATCCTCTTTTGGAGCTCATTTGTCTCCCAGGTTAGAGGAACCTGTATCTGACTCAGACCTGCACAAACAGCCCTTTGTCCTCTAGCATTGTACTGATGGATGAGAGACACATCATCTAACCCAGACCAATCAGAGGCATTCAGGATTTCTCTTTCAGAGATATTACCGAGAAATAGTCATTTTTTCTCTCTGATAATAAAACAATCAGAGACATGCAAATCTCAGATAAGTAAAAAGAGACCGGGTTCTGATAATCAAGACTTAGGATCCAACCAAGTCACATGTCAGAGAGCCACAGAATTACATACAGTAACATATCACATATTTAGGTTAGCTGGTTTGATTTGCATTTGAGAATGGGTACTTGAAAACATTTTGGCTAATATACCCATGATTACTTATCCAGCCCAAAGGATCTTTTCCATTTTTTCTTTGATGTTGATGAACTCATGAGGAAGTTCACAGAGATTTCCCATATATCACAGTTGTTGACTTATCCAAAATGCAATTTCAGGATTGGATCCAGAGTAGTTTTTAATGCTCTGAAGTGTGCTTAGTGATTTTGCAGAGTCTTCAGAAGACAGACAGCCTGATTCCTTTTTTGCTTCAGTGCACATCTAGGTGAACTAAATACCAAAAATGGCCTGGATTTTAAAGTTGCAATTCCCAAATGACACATCTATCTGTCTCATTTCACTTACACAGGATGTTCTTAGTACAAACCTGTCCCACGTCTAGCTTTGTTAAAGCGTCTTCTGGTGTCCTTTACCTCATTTTTCACTCTTTTTCCAATTGTTAATACATTGCTCTTGTCTGTTAAACTCTCTTGGTGAACTGTATACCAAAATTTTTTATTTCTCTTTCTTACAGTATGGTCTGCTCAATATCTTTGTACATACTGATGACCTAACCTACCATGTCATGACATTATCTTTAAAACGTGTGTCCCCTGTTCAGTCTCTAGTAGTGTAAATGTCAAGATATCTCGTCCATCTTCCTTATTCCCGTGCCTTAAATCAGCTCTCAGCATGGGCCACATCATCACATGTTCTGGGTCATCATCTCCTCCACACCCTAACAGCCTCATTGACTTCATTTTTAAAATAACTTCATGGTCTTGGGGTAGGCAACTACCAACTTCATCCAACTATGCATACTCTTCACCCAGATTTCCACAAATGCCCTTGCTAAACTCCACAAGGGCACTGTGTCTCCCTACAGTTCCACTCCATGCTTCAGTCACAACTAATTTAAAACTCAGTGTAATAACTCCAGGCCCAGGATTAAAATCCTTTTATGGGTGCCCAACAGTCTTTACATAAATATAAAGCTCCTGAACCTGCTCTGTGAGGACCTGAAAAATCTACTCTGGCCCTCAAACCAATCATATCTTAAATCGTACTCACTCTCTTAGTTCTTTTGCTCCCTGGATATCATCCAAAAATCTCTCCGTGTTTGCAACTGTTACTCATCACAGTGGCTTGTCATTCTCCTTCCTTCATCCTCACCAAGTGCAATATTCTTTCCTTTTCCTATCCAGCTTAAGCAGGTATACCCAGAACCAGGTAAATATTCGAATTTTCATTGTTATTGTTGAACGTGCAATGAAGTGTATTCGGTAAATAGGAAGGGCAGAATAAGAACAGAGTTTTGACATACTTTTCCTTAAGAGGAAAGATAAATGTTCTCTGTGATAAGAAGGTGTCTCTAATTTCCCTTGCCTTTGATATGGAAACTGAGGTGAACAAGATCAGGCATGTTGGAACCTCACCCAAAAATGTTTGGTGAGGAAGATGTAAAATATCGTGATACAGTAATTACTGCTGTACATCACTAAAATCCATCACTGAATAGATTTTTATTATAATGCCCTTAAAATTTTCTGGGTCCAAGCTTATAAAACTCCATAAGAATCACCCCAATTCTTTCAATAGGTGAGCCAAGATTCAACATAAAGCTTTTATAGAGTTGAATGCAAAGATTCACTAAGTGATAAGAAAAAGCCTCTGGCTACTGCTATTCAAATACATTATTTCTTTGGAGTAATATGAGAAAGAAGATGTCAGAATGCTAATCTAGAAGAGGAAGAGGATTTTCATACCTTCCTTTCTCCATTCCTTAAAGAGCAGGTTACGGTCTCAACATCCCTGTGGGACTGGCTACTTTTCTGCAGTTACATGGTTACATGTTCAAACATTCACTAGTCCTTTCTCTAAATAATCCTGTTACATGAAAACCTGAGATTCTGACATTGATTTCCAAAGTTACTAGACTAAAAAAGTTGTGAACAGAAATTCTAGTTCCTGCACCCATCTACGAAGAAAGTGTTCAATACTTTTGGTATGGACAGTGAAATTCTGGAGACAGAAAACAAAAATTATCCTAGGAATGATGATTCCTATCAGTGGCTTAGATTTATTCAATTTCTTACCTGCTTCAGAATTAATTCCATTCTATGTGACAAGAACAATGTATCCAACTCAGCTATCATGTTCTTATACAAAACTGTCCTTTGACACTTGATTTTGAAATAAGCAACTAGGAAAACAGGAAAATCTTTTAAATTCCTTGCCTCCCTTCAAATGTGGAGCACTCTTCATCTATTAATTTAATGCCATTTTTCTTTGTTAAAAGTTAAGTTAGATAGGAAATTTAGAAAAAGCAATGTGGTAAAATCTTAAGAACAAAATAAAACATCCTTATGAAGTGCATATAAGAAATGAGGAAAGAAGGAAGAAGAAAGAAAAGCAAGAAAAGAGAGAATGAAAGAGGAAGATCTTTTCAGTTCACATATTGCTGTGATGGGTCCATCCTAATTTCTCACAGTAAAAAATTCTTTAGCATTGTGTGTGTAAATGAATTTTGTACTTAGGTCAGCTGTATTCTCAGCCATTGATAAAGGGTAAAAAAAGAAAAACAAAAAACAAAGCAAAGAAATTAATACTATTAGTAAAAGAGCGAAGCTGAAATGTTTCATACTCTTTCTATAAGCCATTAAACATTTTCTGGTTTCAGATTCAGTAAAAATTTACCTTCAGAAATGGACAATTAGCAAATAATTTCTTACCATCGAGAATATAGCACCAGAAGGTTGATATGTCTTTGGAAATATTTTTACAGAATGAAGACTTAAAAAAAAAAAAGACTTTCTTGGTAGCTCAGTGAGAGAAGAGACAATAACTACTGATTTTCTTCAAATATCAACACATCATTCCTCACTCTAGGACCTGGAAATAGTTTTTATAGCTTTAAGAAATGTCAGAAACATCCTCCACCGGATGGAAAGGCCAAGGCTGCCTTCACAGTCAGGGGCAGAGAGGTTAGGAGAGCTCGAGCTTTGGGCAGTTGCAGCTGCCTGACAGTGAGTCCGGCTGGGGTGAGTGGAGCAGGGACTCAGGTCAGAGCAATGCAGGAGGCCTCGGCCTGTGAGGATGTACAAAATGAAAAACAAATAAAATACACCTCTTGCTGTAGCACACAGGGCATTTCAGGTGTACAGGAAGAGAAACATACTCTAACGTTTTGTGCCTGCTTTGCTAGGAAAATCTGCCTTGCATAAGTGGCTGTGGGTTATTTGTGAAAAGGGGTAATAATTATCTTTATGATAAATGCACTCACTCGGCTGTTCCCAAGCAGCAAGATCTCAATTATGAGTAACAGCACATAGGAAAGCCAGCTCCCAGACAGAGCTCCCCATGGAACTCCCTTTACCTATTTTGGATTCAAACTAAATGGGACAGATAATGCGCCTTGAGCAGAGCCCTGGAAGTAAATGAGGGGCTTGCTTTCCCCCAGATGCATTCGGGGTGCTCTCACAGAGCACAGAGGACGGTGCCCATCCCTGGGCTGTGGCCCTGGCTGTCCTGCCAACACCACCTTACCAGCAGCCTGCACTCCCTCTGAGACTCGTGATCTTCTAGTGCCATCTATTGCTGCCTTTATTTCTGATTTGCAAGACCAGCATTTAAGGAGGCACTAAGTAATTGGGACCTTTTTGTCTTAAGCTATTAAAAGTCAATTGGGCTTTTATTTCATGCAGAGTGACTTCCAGCAATGCTTTCCTATTAAATAAAAGGAAGGAAACAAAGCCCATGTGAACTTTAGCTTTGTAGTGAAAAGCAAGGTGACAGCGGTTTTGGAGTTTTGTTTTTTAAAATGCTCTCCTTTACAGTCTGAGTTACCTGAAACCATTACCATGGTTCTGAAGTCTGAAGGAATCAATTAACATTTTTGTTAATACTGGATCTACTCAAGCACTTACCAATATTGGTAAAGAAAAGAATATGGAAATTGCAATTTTTATTTTTCAATTGCAATAGAATTTTTATTCTATACAGCTAAAATTGGATTGCAAAGATTTTCCTTTTTCTCATCTTTGTAAATGTTCTGCTCATCTTAATATTGGATTCATATGAGCAAAAGGAAAAAGAAGTGGGCAACCATCCGGTGCTTTTGATTGCCATGGTGATAATTCTGTGGGGCAAGATGCCCCACCCCTCCTTAGCCTGACAGTAACCTTTACTGGTAATGATGAAAATAGTTGTACTGCAGAGACAACTGATTTAAGAACATAAATTCTAGGTTCTAAGAGCAGAGTGTAAAAATTCTGGCTCAACCTTCTAACTAAACACTAAAACAAAGCAGTGCTTCCATGTGGAGTTGCATGTGTTGAAAAGCTATTTTGCTAAAGTTGTAATTCTTGACTCACACTTGGCAATGTTTTGACAGCATGTTCTCTTCATGTCAAAACTGGTGGTGATTCATGACTGTTGATCGGCTGTGAAAATATGAAGACTCCCGGGCTATTTTTAAAAAGATGAGAGAAATGTAAAGCATCCTCATTTTCTTAAAAATTATTCTCTTGCAGATTGATGTGTGTGTTTCATTCATAGAAATTATGAACAAAACATACTCAGAACAAATTAGATGAACATATCGTTAGTCCAAAGTAAGTTTTCCAGGCATCTGATAGGGGTGCCCTTGTGTGTATGTAGATGAGAAGAAGCCATGTTCTTATTATATTTCTTTTATATTATCCACATTCAAAACTGACTTAAGTTTTGCAGCTGTCTTAGTTACTTTCTTGTCATTGAGACATAATACCCAACCATCACCACAGTGTAAGGGAGGGAAAGGTTTATTTCAGCTCACAGTTTGTAGAAGTTGCAGTCTCTTTTCTGCCAGCTTCAAGGCATGGAAGAATGGTAAAGGTGATGGAAGAGGAGAAACAGTGCATGGGATGGTCACAGGAAGCAAAGAGAGAGACAGAAGCAGAGAGAGAGAGAGAGAGAGAGAGAGAGAGAGAGGCAAGGAGGCAGAACTTTCCAGTTCATGACCCCCTAGTGACCTCCTCCTCCTTCACCTCCTGACATCACATTTAGCTGTAAATTTACCATGGACTAACACACTGTGAATACCACACTTCAGGGTCCAATCGCCCCCCAAAGCCCCACCTATGAGTGCATGAAGCTTTGAGGGACCATCCAGATAGAACCCACGAGAGAAGCCTCTTCCCTTTAACACCTTTCTTTCTTTCTTTCTTTCTTTCTTTCTTTCTTTCTTCCTTTCTTTCTTTCTTTCTTTCTCTTTTGTATTTCAAGATAATTGAAATAAACTGTTGCACTCTTGCCCAGAATCTAATATTTGAAATATATTTTTACCATCCTAATCAATGTAAACACTACTGGTGACTTTTTACTTTGGGTCTTGGAGGAAGATTATCAAGATTAAGAGCAACTAGGAAATTGCCGGAGTCCAGTTGCGGCAGGGCTCAGGGGTCCCAAAGGTGGTCAGGGAGTCGGCGAGTGAGACAGAAGACACTGTACTCCAGTCTGTGAGTGAATCTGAATCTATTTTATTTTTAGAAGCTGGAGTATATATTTGCTAACTTTTGGCAGTAACTTAAACCCCAAGCAGGAAGCGTCCCAGGCTTAGGGCCAGGCAGGGATAATCTTAAACAATATGTGTTAATTAACTTTTTTCACCTTTGTTACACTTTAATCTTGTTACTTAATTAGCTTGCAAAAGCAAACATGCTATACCATAGCCCCAATACTTTCTGTTCTATTTATATCGATTCTTCTCTTTGTTGGCCAGATTTTCTGTCTTTCTTTTTAACATAGATACGTAATGTTTTTTATACTCTGTTGATCTAATACAATAGGGTGGCCCATTCCTAGCTAACTTTTCCATGAAATTTAATTGATTACATTTGGCCCATTTTCCTTTGATATTAACTATTCTTTGCCCATGCTTATCATAAATCCCTGTGTAAGGCAGAGAGGGGTCAGGCACTTGAGGTAAAAGGTTTTTGGGGGGCTTTAGTTTGTAATTTCTGATAGAGAAACTTCCCTGGATCAAGGGCAGTTGTCTCACAGGAATTTTGTAAATCCTCCTCCATGAGCTCCTTCATTTGAAGCTTTTGTATAAACTCTCTCATACTACTCACAGAAGGTAAAATTTCACAATTAGTTTTCACAAAGGAGTTATCTAGAGGGTTTCTAGTAACTCCTCTGGAGTTTCTATTTTCGATTTCATATTATTACATGAAAATATATATATGTGAATTACACAAATTACAATTATCAGTACAAAACATTCCAAGATCCCCACGCCCAATTCCCACATGCGGTGTCCTTTTCCTGGAGAAGCGATTCCTTGAAGCGCTCTCCTCCACCCATGGACCTTGTCACAAGGCGTGGGTGGACTAGGACACGGCATGGACGGAAAAGGGCGCCGTAGGAAATGTTTAGAAGGAAAAGTTTTCCATTATGTGAATCAGACAAAGGATAAAATGGGACATATGCACAGAATTTTATTACAAATATCTGACTGCAAAAGTAATTTATCAGAATATGAAGGGAAAAAGATTCAGCTTAACCCAGAATCATTTGAGTGACAGTTATGTTGCAGTACCAGAAGAGGGTGGTGAGCTTCCATGAATGATGAACTAAACCAGCACTTGCATATGTTTTCCAGTAAGTGAAAACAAGGAATTTTTTTCTAAAGTATTATTCATCATAGACATTGCAACAAATTTTAATAATAATTATGATTGATAATATTTTATAATATTAAACAGAAGTGAAGACATACAACTACATTTGCAGTAGAAGTAAAGATAGTAAGGTGACATTTACTGAATTATTAGCCTTTTATATAGTTTCATTTTCAAATAACGCTATGAAAATTATATAGTTTCTCCACACATATTTCTTTTCAGAATGTGCTTAAGAACAAAAGAAAATCTATAACTAGTTTTCCAATTTACCACTCGAGTAACAATTTGAATAAATAAAATTTCAGGACATTCCCCTAGGAACTTTCTCCCTCCCTCTGTCCGTCTAGATGCAGAGCCATATAATCATAGATACAAACATAGATGTGGATGATTTAGATAGACACAGGTATAGACATCATACATTAAAACGTGTGTATGTGTAAGCATAAATGTACATATATATACACATGCGACCTGAGCATTAAGTTAATTGTTGTGACTTAAAGCTTTCTTTAAAGGTAAATGAAATGTAGTATAATGAGCTTAGAAATTAAAAGAAACTGTCAGAAATCCAGCAGAGGATAGATAGAACCCTCAAAATTCAAAGGGGTTTCTTTACAGAGGATTTGCTAAAAATGTATAGCTAATTTGAACATTAACCAAGAGGGACAAGACAAGAGCCCTGAGCCACAGAACTCCACAAGAGGTTAGGGAAGAGAGCTGCAGCCTCTCCAAAAAGCTAGTAGAGGAACAGGACAGCTCTAGGGCAAGAAAAACAAGTAACCTAAAATCCCTGCCAGGCTCCTGATCTCCTTAGAGTTCAGCACAGTTACCTGCTTAAAGCACTGATTTTTCTACTTTGTGAAAGCAGACATCAGGTGCAAGATTTGGTATCAGAATCCTCTGTATAAATCCCACTTGCATTTAAGAGCATTCGTGTGAACCTGAATGTCACTTAGCTGCTATTCATTTGTACAATAGCATCATTGTTATCATGATGGAAATCTAGCAAGAATTAAATACCACATGGAAAGACACCTAAATATGTAAACCTATACATTTATACTACTCGGTTTTTATAATAAAATAGAAATATAAAGTGCTATGATTTCATTCAACTTCAATCCAAAGGCAGAAATACAATGTCACAGGAGAAAGGAAACATGAGAAACCCAGTCATGGCAACAGGGTACACGTAGTGGATGGACAGGAAAAATAACAAAGACATTAGGAGCCACGCAGACTTACTTGGGTCATCAACAGATATATATTTAGTATCCATGAGAATGTCCTAAAGAAATATCAGTATTATTAATTTTGTTTAATGTATCATTTCATAGCACAAAAACTAATGAGAACACCACTGAACTATCTTTATCGTAATATTGAAAAACAACTCGTTTTCCTAACGATATTTCAAATTGAGGAAGGGAATTCTTTTTCGCTGAAATTTATTTGTTTGTTTGTTTGTTTGTTTGTTTATTGGGGGTACCAGGAATTGAACTCACAACCTTGTGTTTGCTAGGCAGGCACTTGTGCCACTGAGCTATATCCCCAGTGAGGAAGCATATATTAAAAGGACCAGATAATTATAAAGCAGAGAAAATCTGACTTGGTGAGGGCACAGCGGCACAAACCTGTAAACCCAGCTACACAGAAATCTTAGCCTTTTACAATTTTCTTACAGATTCTTGATTCCATCATAAACATAACTTTCAGGTTTCCCTTCTTTGAGGAATGGGTGAAAATACCTGATGTGATTCAGATGAGATAAATATTTGCTGACCCGCAGAGCTCACTAAGATAGACGGGCATACTTGCCTCAGAGTGAACGGAGTAAACATGCTGAGTGAAAAAGGAACAAGTCCTTGCTGTGTAAAGTGAGTCACATTTGGGGCTATTAGCACAGTGCTGTTCAGTCAGTCCAGATATATATGAATTTTCAGATTCCATCTATTCATGATTTTTAAAGCCTGGAATATTATTTATAGCAATATCTTCGTAGATGCAAAGAAAATAAAGTTTTCTAATTAAAGTCTCTGTAAATTTACTTTTCTCAAATCATGCTTAGTAAAAAAAATAAATAAAATGTTTTAGTAAAATTAGTAAGTCATGTTTCTTAGCAACAAAAGTCAATAGAAAAGCCTGTAGTTAGAAAGAGGGTCTAACCTGGCAGAGGAATTAAAGCTAAGATTGTGTAGAATTACCTGTTTACCTACATTTACCAATATTTACTGTGGCGCAATTCACAATAGGAGAGATACTGAGCCAGCCTAGATGTCTGTCACACAATGACCAGATAAGGAAAATACCGTGGACACTTAGGAGTCTATTCAGCTACAATAAAGAAAGGCATCATGTCATTGCAGGAAAATAAATGGAATTAGAGATTATTAACTGAAGTGAACCAGATGCAGAAAGGTATCATGTTTCTCTCTTACATATGGAGTACAGACAAGAAAAAAAAGGACACAAAGGTAGAAGGAGAATTACAGAAGAGAACAGAAATGGCACCCAGAAAGCTCACGTTAGGTTTCTTTACTTATATTTGGTGAAACATTCACATACTTTAAATTTTGAGTATTTTTTTAAAATTTCTGAATAATTTGTGACTTTGTCAAAGTCACATTGCAAAACAAATTTATTGTTTTAAAAAGCATTTTAACTTTATTTTTTAAAAAACTTATTTGAAGATTGACAAAGAAATCAACTCTTTTGTAATAAAACAGCATCACATATCAATAGTGTGAGATGGAAAGTTAAAAATCCCAACATATTGGTAGCTCTGTTATTTAACTGGACAAACATACTGAAAGCTCTTGAATGGAGCTTTCAGTATCTCTCTCAAATAACTTCCTGAGATTGGCCAGCGCCATATCTGTGAAGTACCCTCTCATTCTATGCTAAGTGTCATGAGGTTCTCTCTCCTCTATGACTGCCATGGTGTCTCTCTTCCCTTTTTGATGCCAGGAAAAATCTCAAAGAGGTACTGTTTGTCTGTGTCTATGTGAAAATGAAATCTAAAAAGTATAAACATTAAAGAATTATGCTTACCATGATAAAATCAGCACAGTACTGGCAAAGAAATAGACCTGAGGATCAATGGAACAGATTAGAAGATGCAAGCACAACTACAAAGACACTCAGCCACCTGATATTTGACAAAGGGGCTAAATATGTCCACTGGAAGAAGGATAGCCTCTTTAATAAATGGTGTTGGAATAATTGGCTCTCCACATGCGGAAGACTGAAACTAGATCCATGCATATCACCATGCACAAAACTAAAGTCTAAATGGATCAAAGACCTAAATATTAAAACAGAAACACTAAATCTACTGGGAGACAAGGTAAGTAGAAGTCTTGGAGACATAGGGGTAGGCAGAGAATTTACGAACAAAACTCAAACTGCACGGGAAACACTTCAAAGAATCAACAACTGGGATCTCATATTATTGAGATAGTTTCTGCACTTCAAAGGAAATCACCAACACAGTGAAAAGAAAACCCACAGAGTAGGGAAGAATTTTAGCCAGTAACCCCTCAGACAAAGGACTTATATATCAAGAACATATATAGAATTGAAAACACCAAGCCCCCCAAATTCAAAGACCCTCTCCAAAAATGGGCATCTGAGATGAACACACAGTTCTCAGAGAAAGATATACAAATGGCAAATAAATACATGAAGAAATGTTCACCATCACTGGTCATTCGAGAAATGCAAATTAAAACAACATTGAGATTTCACCTCACTCTGGAAAGAATAGCTGCCATCCAGAAATCAACTGATAACAAATGTTGGAGAGGCTGTGGGGGAAAAAGAAACACTGCTCCACTGTTGGTGGAAATGTAGACTGGTGCAACCACTATGGAAATCCATATGGAGAATTCTCAGAAGACTAGGGTTGGAAGTTCCATTCAATCCAGCTATTCCCCAGATGGGTATTTTCCCAGAAGAACTGAAAAGTTCATATCACAGTGATATATGTGCCCCCATGTTCATAGCAGCACAATTTGTAATAGCTAAATCTTGGAAACAAGATGCCCATCAACTGCAGAGTGGATGAAAAAGATGTGGTATTTTTACACAATGGAATATTACTCAGCTATAAAAAAGGATGATCTTGAGGCCTTCATAGGTAAATGGAGACAACTTGAAACTATCCTCATTAGTGAAATATACAAGAATCATATTTATAAATATCCCATTGTATCTTTAGTGTAAAAAGTGATAAGAACTATAAGAGTAGTAAAACCCAAAATGTGTAATTGCTACTGTAAAAAAGAGAGGAAAAGAAAGTGCTCTAAGGGATATAACTGCATGTATGTTTGAGTGTGTAAAATAGATGAGCATATTGCTAAATCTTTGTTGGATCTTTGAGAAGAACTGTTTGCAGTCTCGCTGTTTGAATGTCTACTATGTATCCATTAATTTTGTAACTTGAACAACTGCTTCCAAGATGACAATATGTAATTTATCAATTAGTGATTTCTTAGTGTTTTTTCTCTTTTTTCCTTTAGAATTCTGTATTGTTGCTTCCCTTTTTTTCTTTTGCTTTTTTTCTCTGTAAATAAAATTTTTTAAAAAATGCATAATTGCTATTGTAAAAAAGAGAGGAAATAGGAAGTGCTATAAAAGTTATAGCTGCATGAATATTTAAGTGTATAGGACTGATACCCATACTTTTAAGTTCTCATTGGATTGTTGAACAGATCTGTTTGCAATCTCATTGCTTGAAGGTCTATTTTGTATGCTCTAATTTTATAACTTGAACAACTATTTCTAAAGGGGCAATATGTAACTTATCAACCAGTGATCTCTTACTGTTTATCCTTTTTTTTGAAATTCTGTAATATTTCTACTTTTTTCTGTTTTTTTCTCTTTAAATAAAAAAATTTTAAAAAAAGAATTAGTCTTGAGAGAAATCATGCATTTGACTATTGACCAGTTCCACCTAAAATCGAGTAAACTGCAGTCTTACTGAAGGTCCTGTCTATGGTGTGATACTCCATAATAGCACTGTACATCTTTTGACCAATTTTGGAATAGCTTTCAGTAGTACAGGAGACACTTATCCAAAATTGGTAATTTTGTGGGCTCTAACTGCCTCTATCTTGGTCTCCCTCCTCCTGCTACCCATGGCTTTCCATTGCAGAAGTTCCACTTTCCTGGCATTTCTTACTTCCTGGGGTCTCTGTTTTAACTTTGGCTTCCTTCTCACAGTTTCACACACCTCCCCATCACCAACACATTGCCTGGTCATCTCAGGATACCTGCGGCTGTCTCTTCTCAACCAAAAGTGCTACAGCTTTATGCCTATGATATGTAGGGTCTTTCTTATTTCTCATGTTCCTTCAAGGACTCTTTCTTCTTGTTCTGGTATAAAGGACTTAGTTTCATTTTAGTGGTGTTAATCTCTTCATATATAAATGTATGTATGTATATTTAGTTTTTGATGGACTATCTACCATGAATATGGCCAAAAATAGCTGAAAGTATTCATTCTTTGGTTTAAACCCTGCCCTGCCTTGAAATTTTCTCCACCAAATCAATGATTCATAAACTCAAAACTCAGCCTTCCACAAAGTCTCAGGAAAGGGGCAAAATCCACACAAGTTCTTTGCCAGCCTATTACACATATGGCTGCTCCAATCCAGTTCCAGTGGAGTCCTCACCTGAAACCTCATAAGCCTTGCCCTGACTGTCCACATTCTTATCAGCATTCTGGTCTTCCAATCTCTGGCCAGAATCACCCATCGGGCTCACATAACCATCCTAGGGCTTCTGCACTGGACATCTCCAGACATTGATGCGGCGCCCTTTTCTGTCCATGCCACGTCCTAGTCCATCCACGCCTTGTGACAATTGCTTTTCCAGGAAAAGGACACCGCATGTGGGAATTGGGTGTGGGGATCTTGGAATGTTTTGTACTGATAATTGTAATTTGTGTAGTTCACATGTGTATGTTTTTATGTAATGCTCAATATGGAGTCGAGGGTGGAGACTCCAGGGGGGTTGCTGGAGGCCCTCTAGATAACCCCTTTGTGAGGACTGGTTGTGGGGTTTTGCCTTCTGTGAGTAGTGTGAG